>DWGJ01002580.1:0-15346 GCA_018246895.1 Aspitha aspitha aspitha | reverse complement strand
CTTGTGAATACGAATTCCGTTACCCACTTCCGTTATATTTTAGTCTCATATTTTTCTCGGTTCGGTCCCCTACAAAAATTCCGATCTCCGCCAAGCCTGACGTAAGGAACTTCGTTCCAAAAAATGCAATAAAAGTCAAAGTAATGAAATACAATACTTTTATCTGTCAAAGGTTTATTTATTTTATCTGTGTAAATACTCTTTCTCTCCGGTGTATACGCTGTGTGTAGTGTTCTATACCCAGTTGATGTCTTGGGCTGAATAAAGTTAACAAGATTCTTGCGCGAAAGTAAACATGACGAATAGAACAATAGCAATAAGTCAACGTCAAGAGCAAGCTCTCAATATTCTGTCTATTGTTGTCTCGTCTTCCTCGGAGCTCCTGTATATTCCGAGCTCTAACATAATACTTATTGCGAACCGATATTTATTTACATGTCTATGGTTGGTGTTGCAATAAGCATGGCATTCACTATTGAAATGCAGGCTTTATCGAAGCGTGCGCATCTCGTTCGTTAGGCGCACGCGCAGTCGCCGCACCGAGTATTGAACCCACTATCGGCGTTAGAGAGGCAATAGCCCGCCACGAAGCATACCTGCCCGCTTTTATTTATTCCCTTCGTGCTAAAATACGCCCTCAATAAAATATAAACGCTAGGCCAAGGAAGTCCTGTCACGAGCTTTCTGCGAAGCAATTATACGTGTGAAAGTCGGAATAGTGATAGGTTGTAAAGCTCATTAGGCGTATTTTCAGTCTTGCTTTATTTGTTTGAAATATACATGAGCCCGTAATTGCCTGTTAGGTGTTCGTTTGAGATTTCTATTTCTTCGTTCACTTTTATTACGAGTGGTAAATGGACCTTTGGCATATTGAAAAGGCGTAAAATGAGTAAAACGACACTCACAATAAATCGATATTTTGTATAAAGATAACGTCAAGCGCTTTGTTTTGATTTTATTTGCGTGCGATTTTAAAATAACTGCGTACATAAACAGTATCCGAGCCGTGTTACCACACAACGGAGGTTTAAGGGGAAAATGCCCTGTGGTCAATATAAATTGAATCTACAAAGCGGTATTGACTGGTCGTTACAGTGATATGTGAGTGTCTGTGCATTGGGAGAAGGTTTTAAAAGTTACGCCACTCAGTTTTAATAATAATAATAATCGTTGTTATTAAGAAGCATTCTAAATTGCAGTTGTTTACTTTTTCGTTTGATGATTATTTGAACAGTAGGTACCTACATTTTGTTGTTCAAATTTTCTTTATTCATTCTGTTAAAATTTCAAATGAAGAAATACTGCAGATAGTTTGTGAAACTAAATAGTTCTTAGATATAATCTATAGAGAAAACAAATAAGACAACTAGCAGGTCGCTTGGCCAATGGTCGCTTCAGATTTGGAACGAGGTGTCTTCAATTGACTTACTTCAAATGTCTCTGTTTTCTGGCATTCAAGAGATGGTCGTTTATAACAAGTACGACTAGTCTTGGATGTAGTGAGTTATTTTAAGCATGTTTAGTAAGTACATAAGGTACATATTACATGTACCTTTCCAAACGCCTTTTTCATTCGTCATGTGATTCAAGACAAAAAATTCTCTATCACTTGTATTTTCATAAGTAATTTCATGATAAATTAATTAATACAGAGTAGGACAGAATTCACATAAATTAATGAAATATGGAATGTAATCATTTCGGATAACGTTTAAAATAAACCAGGTCGAACTTTGCGAATCTTGTTTTTCATCTTTGCGCGTAAGAGAAGAAAGGTTCGAATTTTAAATAGTTTCGTGAAACCGGATCCGATCACGAAACGTAGCTTCCCTTATTTACAAGTAGGTAAAGTGCGAGCGCGGGTTCAAAGTGGTATGCGTCGTTTTTAAACCGCATCTCGGTTGCAATCTCAATAAACCAATTTGCGACGGGCGCGATGCCCACGATACGCCGGCCCTACATTATAGCCCTTTGTTCCGGTCAGTGTCCACTGACATGCTATATGGATCCCCGTAAAGGTGTAACCAAACTGTAGACGATCTACGTTTATCAATAATATCGACAGATTTTTCATATTAGCGTCAACGAATCTTCATACTAGCGTCAATGAAGATGGCTAAATTTGACCGTTACGGTTATGATAGGTGTGGTAGGTATGGTACGGACGTGGTAGTTACGTATTGTTTCGATCTGTACTGTTGAACGGTTAGTTGCTTGCGTCTTGTGGTGGACAGAGGCCATGTTTCCGTTGGACATATGCAGTAAGTACATGTCGGATGGCTGAAGTTTGCTTATGCCTTAACATCTTAAATCCACTTTAAACAAATTAAAGTGCGTCGCTCAACTGTCAAGAATATGCATTGTTTCTTGTATATTTATTGCTGCACATTGACATGTAATTGTACTACTTACCTGTAATAGCTTCCTTTCGGTATATTTTCGCGGTCGGTGCGTTTGGTAACGTAAATTGTTTAACGGTCTTATATTAAAAAGCAAAATACTTATTCTCTGTTTTAAAAAAATCCGCTTGACTGGACCCTAAATAAAGAGATCAAATGGTCAACAGTATCGCCTTGAAATCTGCTACAATTAATATAGTAGCAGATTTTAAGATGAATATTACTTGTGGGAAAAATCAAGTAAAAAAGACATTTAAGATAATCAGTAGCGTGTGAAACTCTGGAAACGGTTAATTGTTACTTTTACGGTATTTTACATCGTTTGGTAAAATTTATAAAATAAAATACAGTTGAATACTAAATTTTACATTAGTAATATTCGAAAACACTTTTCAGTAATATTATTTTTTGGATACGGTAAAGTACAATCGGGATTGCTAAAGAATAAGGTTTCTCTATTTCATATTAATATTTGGGTGGATAGAAAATATCAAACATATTGTTAAACTGCACCATTTACTATCATATTGTTAATTCAAGTATTACTATTAAAGTAAAACATATATATACAATGTTTTGTTATACGTTTAAACGCGCTCGACTTTCAAGTATGTGCTACACAAAGAGGGAAGTGGTGTGAGAGCATAACTGCGAGGAGTGTACTATTATTTATTCTACTCCATTGTATAGAAGTTGTATGACGGCGACAGTTACCACGGTAAGCGGTGTGTCTGGTCGTACGTGTGAATGTTCCGATAAGTAAACCGCGCGGTGGGAATGCATATGCAAATGTCGATGCATGTTAGAGCACTGCATGCAAATGCCATGATATTTTACACGCTGCGATATTGTTATTGTAATCGCCGATATAAAAATCGCCTACCTCCACAACCTCATAAAAATTAATGGATACTTTGCGGCTGAAGTAATGGTAACATTAAAAAATACATAATTTTGACAAATAATGCTGGAATTCATAAGCTTTGTTTTGAAAATAAATGGCCTACATAAAGGTTTGCTTGCTTACACGATTATAATTCTTGTCCTGTCAATACTTGTTGAAACAAAAAACCCGATTTGCAAGTTCAAGTGAGCAAAAACTGGAGCAATTTGTATTTCGTTAAGATGATGGATGTGGTAGGAAATCTTATAATGTTTCGAACAGCAAGTAATCAAGTTAAGTAGCTTCCATACGATGGGTAAAAAGTTTTATTGTATGTGGTCGATCGAGCATGACTGAAATATTCATTTTTATAATTTCCAATTTCAAGTTAATTCTTTACATTCCGTTGCAATTATAAAACAATTAGTCAGACAGGATACATATAATACATTTTGAGGATTTTCAGAGGAAAAGTAATGATACAACCCGTGTAATGGGTCACTAAAAATACGGCCACTTTTTCAAAATATTCGTTGTTTCTTCTTTCTTTCTTTATTCTTCTTTCCTTTTAAAATGTAAAACTTAAGAATAATGTCCATCAGTCAAAATATTGGAACATCATAGATCAGGTACCTGTACCTGTACGCATGTACATAATGCGAATACTGATTGACAGGGAAGATAATAACATGTGTTCTTTGAATATGTAGTCAGATTTTTTATATACAAAGCTAAGTTACCTAGTATAGAGTTCAAATACGTACAGAGTTGTCTTCAACGTTAATTCTGTTTTTACCACAATCGTATATTAAAATTACGAAGCATCTTTAGTATAGGTAAACCTCCGCCTATTTGAATATAAAGTCGGCTAATCCCTGTCACTAGTGAAAAGACAAACGGAATAATTATTTGGTAGGATATCATACATATAAGGGGTTGAGAACTTCTATGATCTGCAATGAAGAGTTAACATAAGACAGACCGATATCATTTAAACAGTGCAATGACCACAACTATCAAGATCATAAGTCCACACGACATCAACAATCGTAATATAAAAATCGACATTACTTTTATACATTCAGTTTTAAATGGGAAGCGTATATTTCAGGATATTTTTTATTTTATATCGTTTTATCGTACGACATATTTGAGCACCGCATCACGCCCACTTTTAAAGCAAATGCTTGTTCAAGTTTGCGTGGGCATTGCGCAAATACGTATACTCTGATAATAAACTTGGTTAGAGATAAAATGTGATTATAGGAAATAAAGACTAGTACTTTAATAACAATAAATACGATTCTTTTATGAAATTCATTGCGTTACTGGTTCTTTGTTTATGTGACTAAAATGATGCTATGTTTGAAAATTGAAATCGTCCTTGATATATTAAATCCATACCTACATTTCTACAGATCTGAGTGCACTGTGAGGTTTCTTAGCACAATGCGTATTGCAGAAAGGTACTCATGCGGAAATTCGCTGTAATATTCCTCTTTTGACAAGCACGTATTGGTATTTCATACGAGAGTAAACAAGATATCGTATAAAAACTTGCTTAGTTAGTCATAAGGAATATGTAACTTGTTCATATTCAATGTTAGCTTCAGCAACATAGTTGCAATTAATATCGTTGAAGCTAATGTAAAAAGCGACTTTTCGTGCTGCATCGTTGGCTCGGCACACGGTGTATAGTACCTACAGTACGGGAGATAAGTGTTCAGGCTGTTTTGCGTCTATAATTAAGCCATCTATTATGAATCGTTTGTATAGACAATCGGACCACATTAACATGAACAATTTCGTGAAGTTTTTTTGCTTGATGGCCCTGATAACACCGGAGAAACCGGGAAATGAATACAGAAAATCGAAGGCCAACCGACGAAAATCACCGGAGATTGAGTGCCCTTATTTGTGGAGCTCAATCCTCCAGAGGATCACACGATACATGGTCAATTACTGAACACAAGCCGAACGAGACTGGGAATGTGATTCCATTCGCACAATCAAACCTTGATAATAAAATCATTGTTAGCCTGAAACTTGTTTAGAATTTATTTTTAGCCGTTAATCATATTATGGTAATGATTTTTCTCTTATTTATTATCGTATTTATGGTGGTGATGGGTGGAAAACGAAATGATGTGATCAGCCTATTATAAAACAATGCGTACTATACGTCACACATTAAGGCGTGGCCCATGAGACGAACCTGTACTAAATATGGTTCATTGAACTCTTGCTTGTGGTATTTGTGAAATTGCGAATACCTTAATTAATACTTAACACGACTGACTTAAGGTAGCTCAAGGTACAGACGAGCGGTATATAGTCACCACTATATGGTTCGTGTGTCCACGCCCTAATGGCTATTTTCATTGTGTTCATGCAAACTTATTGTGAACAGCTCAAAGAAAAGGAAATAGCACTTCCTTTGAGTTCATAGTCTGTTGTGATGCGTCAGAATTGCTAGTTCCAAATATATTATGGGTGTTCCTCGCAGCCATATTTATTACGATATTTATAAGCTTTTAGTGAATGCTTTTGGCACATTTATGCTGTAAACTACGTGAGTTAAAAAATGATTTTAAATTATATTTATATCAGCGTGGAATTTCACTCTCACTCGCGATCAGCGTTAAAACGTTTTACGCCTCCCGTGAGTACCCGTTAAATACAAAATGTAGGTACTTGAGGTTGTCTTTGTGAACAGACAATGGATTTGTCCGTATTTTTCGTGCCTTTTTCTCTTTACGTTCTTCGATATCCCCCTAAGAGGCCAGCAATATACGGTTGGTTACGTAGAGTGTATTTCGCTTAAACCCTGCGAGAGAATCTCTAGAGGAACATAGTTTTAGAAAATTGTTTTTCATAAATATTTTTATTTTAATCTTTTGCTTATGAAACATCATATTGTTATCTCCATATTATACGTAAGCGTTAAAATTTTCAAAATGTTTTTACCAAAATGTAAACTGATTTTAAGATAATATCCAGATGGATAATCATGTGTTTGAATATTCAATCACACTAGTCTATAAAATGCATCTGAATCAGGATGTATTGCAGATCGAGTCAGTAAGGCGTTTTGTATGCGATAAATAATACTATATTGACACGTAAGATCCCTTAAATGATTTAGGTGACGTCGAAAGTCAATTACTTACTCCTCTGGCTATTCCATTAAAATGTAATTGATTTCATACGTAATAATTTTTACAGGCGCTTTTGTTATGCTCCTTTCTATTTTCATTATTGATATTGATCACTTGGTTTTTTTATCTTGCAACATTGTACGGACACTACGAATTTGGTTACATCTTAATGTTGGTTTCAAAATTAATGCAAGATTATGTGGAACATTTTTGATTTTTTACATATTTTCACTTCGTAGGAAGTACAACAAGAACATTTTTTATTACAGTGGTACATATATTTCTTGCTTTAACTGTAATAAAAATAATACATCAAAATTAATGAATCATATACGCTAAACAAGAGACTTGACGGTACTAAATGCTATAAAAAATAATTATACAGTATAATAGTACAGTAAGAACTTTTCGGTGAACGTTTCCAAATGTGCGATTGGAAAATTGATGAAATCATTCGCGTGCCCCGCGCGCTACAATTCCATACATCATCGCAGTCCTGATAGTTGCGCACGCGCAACACCGACACGAAACGCCTCAGTTTATTTCCCTTGTAGAATAGAAAGTGCTCGCCCATTCAACCGTCGCACACTGATAAATTGCTGTCGATTTGCATATAAAGGCACAGAAAAAGAAATTAAATTCCAATGTCTAACTTTGTTCTCTCGGAAACCATTTAGGGATATAGAGAGCTCGGATGCCATAAAAACTAAGCATGAGTTTCTTGACAGAAGGAAATCACTGAAGGAATTGTTTTTTTTACATGAACAACTCAGCGAGGAACACGATATTATTGAGATGTGACTCATTACTGTTTAGAAATTAAAACACTAACAATTCATTTAAAATATTGTGTAGATTTATTATTGTGTGTAGACTTTTTATATGAGATAATTTTAAATAAAATCTTATAACGATTTTAAAATTAAAAGATGAATGTATTAATACAATGGCCTTTGTAAATGTAATTGGATTATTGTTGCCTGCAAATACATGGTTTTCTTTTTATTTTTGTATATATAAAAGGTCAAGAACAAACTACGTAAACAAAAATTCGTATATGCATAGATACTGGTTATTGCATACAGGGAAGTCCTACAGAACACTCACAAGAAGAGAGTTGAAAGACTAAGATAAACGTTAACTTAACGTTGCAATCTAACTGTCAAGCTTTCTCCTTTACGTGATTATTTACTCGTATATCTGAAATCTCAATTCAACATCGCTTCGCTATCGGTGGTTAACGATTAGATCTTGGCTCAATTAAAATCTCTGCTTAAAGTTAGTGTTAATTACCGACCATCTATCTGAGTAGATGCGATTAACGAGACTGGTCTAGTCCCTTTCCGGTTTCCAGGCGACGGGTATTGAACTTCCTTCAGCTTAAAAGGGAAACCACTTTTTATTCTATTCCACTCTTGCGTAACTCGCCACTCGATCCGTTCACTTTTTGTTCTAATACTCACTGAAACGAGTTTCTGCTTACTAAGCTTTGATATCATAAAATAAACTTTATTACTTTTGCCATAGAGTGCTAGATCACATTGAGTTTTTTTGAAAGAAGTAACCAAGTAGGTACTATGCGCGTGCTTAACATTTAAATGTACCCGTCACGCCCTTAGGTCGCAAAATAAAAAATGTTCCGATAATTTCGAGCTCCTGAGTAGTCTTCGGTTCCGCATCAATAGCGTTAGCTTTTTCGGTAACACGAAATAATTGTATATTATTTTTTCTGTGATATTTCGATTTTCTCTACCTCCAGTAGTACTACATGTACTAGAATAAAAAAGACTAGAAATGTGAAAGCTGTTTCTATGTCCCTGCACACTAGATCATGGCTCACTACTCAATTAAAAGGCGAGAGATACGGGAAACTGATTACACTAACTACGACTAGTTATAAAAAAGATAATATCTATGCAACGTAAATGTGCTATTTCCATTACACAAAGCATTTAGTTCGGATTTCTTTAAACACTTCAAGTTATTGTATACTAATTCAAACAGTTAAATTAAATTCAAAATTTAATTTGGCTGTGAAAGTCTTTAGTCTCTCTCTACCCTTATGGCATAAATAGGCGTATGTAAGTATTAATTATTACAGAGACTAAAAATCAAAAAGCCAAAAAAAGACAAAATTAATCATTCAAAGCCAGGAACGTACTGGCGAATCTTCGGATGTTGCAAGTGTCTATAGACCACAGTGACCATTTACCATCAGGCCTGTCTGCCTGTTTCGACTAAATAATAAAAAAAAAACTTTAGCATGACCTTTTCATTATATATTGTTAAACGACCCGCAGATGTTTAGTGCGTCACGTTAGTTCTGTGAAGTGCCGTGGTTACTATGGTTACATTGTGTTTTATGGAATTTCATGTTCTCGTGCTGGGGAGCGGCAGCGCGCGCGACCCTCTAGGCAATGTGGGCAGTTCTTTAAAATACGTTGCCATTGTGAGTAGTGTCTCCATCCATGAAGCACAAACGAAGATTTTCTATTCCGTCGAAGAGTTATATCAGTTGCCATATAAAACGCTAGGTTACATTTTATTAATACTATCAAATCTTTCCTACTATTTTTTTTACTATTTCCTTGTAATTAATCGGTTTTATAATTCATCTTTAATGTATCTGTTATTTAAATAACAGAAATTGCCTACTAACTTTAATCATCTACAAACCTGAGACGCCATTGGAAGTGTTGAATTTTCCTATAGGAATGAGATGCCTGAAATGAAAAGTACTTTTACAGCCAATAAGTTATCTAATCACATAAAATTATGTTAAAATCCCATTGCATATTGATTTGGCAATAATGGATAGGCCGACGCTAGAATTACTTAATACCGATAATTCTTTCGTATTAATATGAATGGTAAACAGCAAGAGTATCACCGATCTAAAATATACTCTACGCGTTGATGTTACGAAACTTGTCATTCAGATCTCAGTCATTGACTTTCAGAGTTACATCTTAAATATCCGGACGTCCGCCGAAAATCTGGACATTTGGCAACATTTACTTCGAGGCTTGGTCTGAATAAATATTTTACTTAGCGTACCACCCAGCGCGGCTCGCACAAAGCGACCCACGTTCATGATTGATCTTTGAAGGGCAGATGTAAAGGCATCGATATTTTATGCCTATGGAGAAGTATCGTTTCTATATAATGTGTTGGTATTAAGACATAGCTAATGCCTGTGAATTCCTCATGGTTATATGATGAAGCGGCGGTTCTTTCTAACCAATTGTTTTATATAGGACAGCATACTTTGGACAAGTACTAATAATAACTGTATGGGTTACGTATATTAGCTTAAGTATTGCAGCTGGTAACCAAATACATCGAATCATTAGACAGTAAATTAAGTACTGATGTTATTCAAATGAGATAATATGTCATACTAGTCACTATATATGGATCGTTTGAACTATTCCTGTCTTAACTGGCCCTACTAAAAACTACAAGTTATTCACCGGCAGGTGCCAGCAATACTCGATTATTGTTTTAATTGCTTATTATGTGGCCCTAATTGACTTGGATGTTTTTACTCTATGTCCAAGATATTTGTTACAAAACGACAATTAAATGGGACACATGGACGATCAGTAATACATCAAGCCATTATAATGCTGAGTGTTTCTGAAGTAGGAATTGCTGTTTCATATATCTAAACTTATGTACCTAAAATACCTAGCCACTATCTTAGGCCACCGTATGTACTGCGGGCTTATTATTACAGTGCATTCACAGATTAATTTACCTCAGACTTCAGTTGGAAAACATTCCAGATCGCACTGTCTGCCAACTACAGAACCACTACAAAGTTCTACCACCTTGTATAGATGTCTGTTTAAAATACCTTTTGGTTTTAAAAGTACCTCTGCAGAATTTCATTAAAATGTTTTGTATGTTCACTTCTGAATAAGGCTATTTGCAGCCAGCTCGGTAAGCAGGTGAGCTCGACTTCGAGGTTAAGGTGTTACATCAGCCACTTGCATACCATATTTGTCACATAATTGCCCCTGTTTGGCTGGTAATTGATGAAGACAAAAGCGATACATGTTTCGACTCAGTAATGTAATGCTACTGGGTGGTGTGACAAGAAATGGAGTTTATCTGTTTGGTTTTTATATTAGTAGTCTTATTGCAATGTTTGTGCTTCCATGAAGTTAAATGTCCGAATTTTATAACATATAAGTTTAGTAACACGAAACACTACGTCTTTTACTTTAAAATTTTATTATACCGAAGTCCCCAAAGAGACGTCCCGTATTTGTATCTTAAATATTTAATTGTTTACATCATAATTTAAACATGTATGTGGTAACGCTGCAATTTATTTTGTTCCATTCAACTATTATGTTGCTTTCTTGAGATCATGACACGGTCAGGCACAGTTTGTTACGACTGCCGCAAACAGAGTCGAGCAAAGTTTTAAATTGAGTGTACTGTGCTATGACCGAGCATTCACTAAATCTCTTTCATATTATCATTCAGACCACGGAGCCACAACAATGAGCGCACATCTTCGTCACATCCCAATTATAATTCCAATTATATACGTTCCAGAACGTGTTCTCCAATTACAGGCTAACGTTGTTTACTTATTGGTTGGCACTGATTGCTCGTACGCAGGGATGACAAGGGCTTTTAGGTTTTGACGGCCAATTGTTTACCTACAATTTGAGGATAAAAGGTAGTACGAAAAAACTGGTAAATAAATAATTTTATTGCATTTTAGACACATAAATTGGTCTATATTATACCTATAGACAAATTTATCGGGTTCTTGGTAGTGCGGTTGGCGAACTTAACTACTGAGTTTGAGGTTGTGGGATTAATTTCCGTCCAAAACTAATATTTGGGTGACGAGCACGACTATTTATTACGTGTCTGGCTTTGAAATGATCTATGCAAATATTTATTTAGAAATGTATATATGTATGTATGTTTATCAGCTATCCGCTTACCATAATACGGGTTCTGCTTAATTTGGGATCAGTTGGCCGTGTGGGAGATGTAACAAATTTTGACTAAGGTTTCGTATAATTAATTTTCAAAATAGCCTTAAAGTTGGTTTGTACGGATTTATATGAATATATTTTAAAAGGATACAAGGCAGTTGTTGGAATCAAATAAATATCCCGCATTAATGTACCGTAAAGTAGTCCGCCCACATTTCGAGCGGCCTTCGCTGTCTGATGTCAATCAGAATCGTTTTTGCTCGTAGCCCGCTATAATTGCACATCATAAATCCTTATTGTTGACGTGACAAGATGAATGTTAAATGTGGAGAGCGTAACTAATGAAGAAGGATATTTACGTATCCACTCTGCTCGTACATATTCTGTTACGTCACAATTTGCGTGGCTTCTTTCGTTACTCACACTATCGAGCAGCTGTATTGGCTAGAATCCTTTTTGCAGGTTTCCTGTGACCGCGTCAGAGCTACGAGCGTTTCAGCTGCTTTATTACAAAACGCAAACCTTTATGTGCAAATTGTCGCGCCTTAACACAGTTCTCACCAACATTTATTTATACTCATAACATTTCCATTGTTCTGCTTCAGTATAACTACGAGCTACTTTAGTACCGTTTAATGATAACGCACACATGTATATTCGAAGTGCAAGCTGGGGAGTCCTTTCTGAAAGAAAAATAGAGAATATGTTGACTCTAACAGCTGCAATTTTTTATATCGTTTTTACATTCGTTGCCAAAGTTATTTTGTACTAATTGTTCTTTATTTTCCTTAATTATTAGCTGCGTGTGAAGATTCGTCTGGATGGAAGACTGTTTTTGGTTGGCGGTTTAATATAATATATGTATATATCAATAAAATAGCTGATGTTACTTCTCATAACATTAGCTGTCTGCCTATTGAAATCGGTTTAGCCGTACGTAGACAATACATAAAACGAGAGTTTTTCGTATTATTAAATACGTAGCTATAATAATAATAATAAAATATTTTGAAATGTTATTTTAAAATGATTTTAATATATTGATGCTAGTTAATAGGTAAATGTTAACTTTTTAAATATTGTTAATTAAACACATCTTTTCTCAGGACACTGACCAGTTGAGGGTATAAAAAATGTTGCATAATCATCTCACTTTGCATTCTAACTAGCAATCACACGAACCGGCTATAGATGGTATGCTTATGATACGCACGTCCTTACGCAATAGGCAATTTTAATTTCAATTATATAAATTTGCTTAGTACATGCGCTTTTAGCTGGCTCTCAAACAAAACTACACTAATCACACATATTCGTACCCTGGAGCAATACAGATAAAATAAGTATGTATAGGGTGATCATTATCACAACTTCTCACATTAAGGTTGTAAATTTCTAATAATTTCGCAAAGAATCTAGCTGCCAGGTAAGTGTCTTGTATACGCGCGCCCAGCTGCATTTAGCGGTGTAACGACCTTGGGCATCTCATGTCGCTCAATCAACTAAAGTCGTAAACATGTCCTATAAAGTTGTATTAAGCCGGACACTAATAAACTCGGTGCTTATTTAAATTATAAATAACTTAAAAGCTAACCGCTCCACGAATGGTATAAGTAGCGGCGAGCATTATTATTTACAAGAATAAAAATCAAACGCGAGTGTACGAGGCAGGAGATAATGGGTTAATTTGACCCATTTTGCTGTGAACCTAGTGCCTATAATTAGACCTCAGTAATGGTTATCTGGAATATCTAATAACCGCCTATAAAAGTTCTCGAGCGCTTTTTCCGAAGTCTGAGAAGATTTTTATTGGTGTAGAGAACAACTGGGCCAAACCGACCTGTACCTAATTGGCGCCGACTGACACCAATTTCACGCGAGGCAATGTTTTTGTGCAGCCCCAGAACGTTTTATGTCACGCACGTACTCTTCAATCCACTTCTTTATATTTTTCCAAATAAACTAAGAAAGCTCCAGCTGAGAGCCCACGGCTTCGTGTGTCTCATTAATATGTATTATACGAAGTCATGAAAATACTTAAAGATATCACGGAACAAAATAAGCTTTTATTTCATTTTACTATAGGTATTAGGTATTTCAGATGTCATTGTGTAACAATTTTTTTATGATATGTTTTATAAGATAAATATGATAACTACAACTATTTTTTACGCTACATAGGGTTTTAAAGTAGTGTAAAAGTTTAAATGGCTATGGGCGATGAGATCAGCGATTGATCAAATTGGGCATTAAACTGTGTGATATACATGGTATTCTCAAAGAAGACTTATTTGAGAATAACGCGTGCCGTGTCTGTGCAGGCGTCTGTTTACAGAGCTACGAAATCTATATCTCTGTAGACATGTGTAATGCGTAGAGTACGTGAGATGATTTCTGCGTATCTATTACAAATGAAATACAACCGCGCATGCTTTTATTAAATAGAAATACCTCTCATGTCTGCAACAAGCAGAGATAATTTGACATGTCACGACAGATGACCAGACGTGCTTATCCTACGACAGTCGGCTTAACGGGCAATAGCATTAATCTTCAATGACAGCTCAATTACCTTGATTCTTGCGCATATTGCACCGAGGTTGTGATTTGTGCTATGCCGTGCACCGCTGAGTGCAATAATTTTATTTCGTTCGCAATAAACCATTTCATACGAGATTATGGCTGAAGTTTTTTGTTATTCGTTTAAATGCTTGTACCTTTTTATTGTGTTCTGTCAGAGTAAGATGGACAGTAACATGAAAGAGAGCAAAAAATTCATGAATGTGTTTAATTATCTCTGAAGTATTACAGGATTTTGCGGGGTTATTACTTTTTGTGTAGGGACATGCTCGTTCGTTTCTTCGTTTATATTTAATTGCAAAAACTCTGGGCCTCTACGTCCCTGGTTTTATTAACACACGGGGACAGCTAGTTATTCGTGTTTTACGAGCATGTTAGGATTACGTACGTTAGTTATACACATTTGTGTTTTAAAAATTAATGCTATGCTTTCATTGCCGCGTTCAAAATTTATCAGATTGGTAAACACGATGCTTTTCATTTAACAGAAGTGGTTGGTATAAACATCATATAGGTTACTGCACAGTTCTACATGATTACTTTATTTAAATTTTAAGTGATTGTGAACAACTGTGGAAAACGTCAATGAGTATCAGTTAGCAAATTAAAACTTTAAAAATATTTGGGAGGATATAAGAGTTGATGATGAATATATTATATTAATTGGCATTGAAGGTATAAGGAAAAGTAATTTTGATTTATACTTTCGTATTCAAATACCAATGTGATTTTTTTTGAAAGGAAAATGCTATAAAAGTACAAATAAAATACATTTTTTTTACACTTCGGCCGAGAAAATTATATAATATTGCCATCTAGCAGTGAGCTCTGGAACTTGTAAGGTTTTATATCGAGAGCTTGGATTCGCCGCTATATGGTTGTGATGGTGTTGCGACGCTACGCAAAAGGTCCGTTTGCTTTAGTACCGTCTTTATTGGATAGATGTCGTTCTTCTTTCAAATCCGAGTAGACATTTAAATTAAAATTGCATTGCGTTTTATGTTCATTATGTTTAAAATAAAAGATTGATAAAACATAATTAGAAAACTCTTCATAACGACCAACAATTAAACGTGTAATCAACATACCGTCGCATAATAAATTGAAAATTAAACTAACAGGCAATGTACTTTTTATAATAGTAAATATAATGTCGCTAGTTAGTGATATTCTAAATGTATATGAATATGCCAAAAAGGGTAGCTTTACTCTTAAAAATTACGTAATAATAACAAAATCACACGATTAACGTTATTGTCAAAATGACTGTTAGCCACATTACATTAACGCTCACGAGGTCTAGGCTGCAAAGCCTCGAGCATCGACGCCGAGTTGCTCGTCTGGCCGTTTTTTATCGGATAC
>DWGJ01002579.1:0-15353 GCA_018246895.1 Aspitha aspitha aspitha | reverse complement strand
GTGGTACCATCGAACTACCGTACTTGGTAACGTATTTATAGTTTACATTAATTATATCCTTACTTCCCTGCAAAGCACTTTTTATAAAAAATAGTATTCCTACCGTAAAACCGAACAAAATATGCTAAATTGACGTAACATCACTTATAAGAGTTAATTAATGATTACATGTTCTCTTTATTAATATTTATAATTATATCATGTAAGCGGGAACAAAAATGTTAATAGTTTTAATATTGATTATCGTGTTCAAGAAACTTCATGCATATTTGCATTTCCACTTATGGATATGGTTAATTAATATTATTTCATTTTCAATAATAATGTAAGTTTGTTCTTTACGCTTTCACGTGAATACTTAACCGATTATTATGAAATTTTATGCATATATTCTTGGAGGTATTAGAAGTAATGTAGGTTACTTTTGAAGAAAAAACATTTTCGCGAAAGATGAAAAAATTGTTCGTCAAAAATCTCAAAATCTAGCTTCTTCTACGCTTCTTCTATATATAACATCACGCTATGACGGATAGGAGTGGACCGGAGTAGCAATGACAAATTTTGCATTTACGTATCATTATAAACCCAACTGTTTAGTAAAAAAGAAATAAAATATGTGCGCACAGAAGGACAATGCTTCTTTTTAACGTTAAATAAGGCCTTATTAGAGGTCCTAAAGAAACACGACCCTAATTGGGATTTCGCCAGAACAGATCCAGGCAGCGATTGGCGTGACAAAACAAACACGACGCTCAAACGACACGAACGCGTACACCACATATCTAGGTCAGAGCAACAGCTGAATAAATAGATCTTTTATAAATAAAGCTGCCACGGAACGACATCGAACGTCTCGGCCAATTTGTTCACAAAGTAGCTGCTGTCCGGTTTAAATTGACCGGGAATTATTATCGGTGCAGCTCGATTGAAGGTACCATTCGTGGATGGTAATTAGACAGACCGACTAATGGTTTTACAGGACATTAAATATCCGCGAGTATTAATGCGAAATGTTCTCAGGTGACAGTATATATGTCACGTTGAAGTTGACCGCGGATGATTAATAATAGCAGTAGCAAAAATAGGAGGATGGCTGGGTTTTGAATAAATGTTACAAATACAGATTTTGTTATAGACTTTGTTTGGACTGTCAGGAAGAAGATTTACGATGTACTGCAAATTAGTCTTTCTTTGTTCCTTATATTGGTTTGTGGAAGCTACACATAACGATACCAAAATTTGATTTCATCGTAAAGCTCCTTAGTTGTTGTAAGTGATGTTCGACATGTCATTCTTTAATTATTATCCTAAAATGTAAATAAAATATGTTTTCTTCATTAGTTATTTGTGTAAAACTTGTAAATATTTCATGATGTTGCACACACTATAGGCCAAATGAAAAACAATCTTCCATACTTTTCATATCCTTGGTTCCATTGTTTACGATGTGATAATAATTGTTTTTCAATACAAGTTACACGTTATGTTTTTGACAAATAAAACCAGGCTTCGTTCGATGTCGTTGGCACGTCGTTTTGTAACTAAAGAAGAATTCTTACAAGATATTGATATATTGTACGTTCGAGGCAACCATGTAACCGATACATCATGGATAACAGAGAACGTGAGAGAGAGATCGACGCTTTAAAATTACTTTTCCCGTGATGGATAGCGTGGCTTATTCAAAATAATGGTGCGCCGGGACTCAATCGCACCTCAACACGGGTTTTGAGTTACCCGGTTTTGTTTGCTCCGGGGCAATTTGCCCGGGATGGATGGAGATGTCACCGGGACAAAAAGCGTCGATCGATCAGTTGGGCTGCGCGCGCGCATATGGCACGACTCACGACTTTTTGTGCGTTTCCCAAACGTAGCACGCTCGGGTACCTGGCAATAGCGTTAGACAGATAGACGGACGTTTTATTGACGTCGTGTCAATAATGATACGAATTTTAAAATTTGAATACTAAAACTTTAAGTGGTCCTAAATGTGAAACATAACATGACGTCACACACATGTGAGGTCCGAGTATGTATTTGTCCTTACATTGTACTTAACAATTTAGTTTAAATCGAAATTGTATATTTACTATAACTAATAAATGACTTTGTTTTACGGGATTATTTACCATTATATATGATATAAAAATAACCATTGCATTGTAGGTACAGCATACACACGAGCTGTATGATCCCTCGAGTATCAAAGCACAATATCCAAGAAGTGATTTCGTCCTATCTCGGAAATAATCAGTTGAGTGTCACGTTATCCTCCGGGGACTGTTGCGCTCCAAGACAATGCCCGCGGCTGGAAAATACGCCGCACATTAAAGATGGCGCTAGTATAAAAACCCATTGGCGTCTTAAAAAAACAACTAAGCCATTTATTGTATTTATGTTTCTTGATAAAACCCTATACGAAATGAAATTCTGAATCTAAAAGCCACCAAATAGTCAGTATGTGTTGTAGGTATCGCAATATTTTTATAACTGAACTGATGATAATTTTCTTTTCTGATGCGTACTCTGCTGTAGGGATGTATACGTATTTTAAGATCCTAATTAAATGTTCTATAGCATTTATTAATACGCCTTTATTCGCAAACAGTGAACGTTGCAACATACTTTATACTAAATAAAAATCGGATAAATGATATAACCAATGGTCCTAGCGTGTAGGACCATTGGTTATATCCTGTTTTTGTAAAATAAAATCTAAAAGGAAGTCTTAAAATTCTTTTCATATAAACATGTATGGCGACGTTGCGTCTAAACAATGAGTCGCGCGTTGAAAAAGGCAGACTAACTGTAATGTCATTAGTGCTAAACGTTAATGAGCGACCAACGGTGAAACTGCTATTTCGGTGTGAGCACATTCCGGGGCCGCCTCGCACGCATCATCGATCATGGCTCGAGCTGTCAGGGTTTAAACTGAGTTTAAGCTGGGTCCACGCGTGGCGGCCGGCAGTTGATGGACGCCTGACGTGACACGACAGCCCGAGCTCGCTCCGAAATACGCTCAGATAGTCTGACAGACTGACCGTTTTCTTAACATTTTATTAGCCAGGTCAAATAAGTTAGAAAAGGTCGACTCGTCATTTTAAACTTGAGGTGTACTCTGGTCGCGTTTTCGATCGCTAACATATGACAGCCGTGCACCATTAGAAAATAAAATTGAGATCTACAAAACTATTTAGATAATTGTATAATAACAATCCGGTGGAGGGGAATGAAAAAATTATTTCGTTTGCAACTTCGCTACGGTTAAAAAAATTATAAGCTTTATGATATTTGGTTTCTTCGAAGCGTTTTTTTTGTTTACATTGGGCGGTTAATAGTACAATACCACCCGATCCCACGGCCATTACCAACGGCGGTTTTAATAATCCATGAAGTGGTTACTCGTATCGCCGCGTGACACCACACCGCGCGAAACAATATACGCACTCCTGTTGTGATGGCACACGACCGGTATTTTTATTTCGTTTCAATGTTTGCACAGAGCTTAAAGATGTGCCATTAGGGATGACGCTCTGACAATTATGTTTAGCGCGCACGTAATTGAATGGGCGGATGGGTAGCGACACGCGACCCTAACGCGCCGTGAGCGTAGACGTGCAAATAAATGCGTAATAAACTATTGTCACGAGCATTATTTACTAAATTAAAGCTTTTATTCATTGACACCACATGCTATTGTTAAAAGCGTTTCGCATCCGCACCGTTCTCTCGTTTCCCGCAACATTATCTAAATCGTTGAATGCACTTAGACGGCGTGACGTAAAGCAATAGTTTCTCTGCTTACGTGAAGCGTGATGAAACTCTAGAAATTATTGTCGTTCAAAAAAAATTACAAGTCCACAACTGATGGAGAACGGCGTTTAGAATTCAAAGTTGACATTGCTTTACAAGAGTGAGAATGAGAAATTGTGTTTTCTGTGATGCATAGTCTCAGAATAGCGTAGGTAGAGACCACACACACGACCCACCATCTCCCCCTACGCAAATACAGAAGGCGTCAGTGCGCACCGTGCATGCCCTTATGCTCGCATGTATATACAGTACCACTTAACTCCTCCGTGTATCTAATCAGTTCTAAATATACTCTACCATTATATAACAAATGCCATTCTTTGCCTCGTTAACAAGTCGATCAGCTTAAGTATATTTCTCGATAAAAAATATTCATAAGTAACATTAAATAAAATTACGAACATTATTTTATCCACAAGAATTAATAAAATGTTGTGCCTAAGTACAACAAAAAACGTTTAGCGGCTAAAATATCTTAAATGACACATTGGCACAACAATATCAAACTCTGCATTGTCATAATTAAGAACCGTGAAATATGGCTCGAGCCAATTGTAGCGACTCGAACAATACAGTATTTAGGGAGAAGGACGAAAAATAAACAAACATCGCACACAATTGGACGAATAAAATATCCCGGCACAATGCACGGGCCAACCAGCACGTCATAATAAGGTAGTGGCTTTTGTGCCGCTGGCTGTAAATCATACAGTCCTTTGAAGAGAATGGCATACCATAAATAATGTCCCGAAATTCGTCTGCGACGTTCTCGAACGAGACACTCCAGACCCCGCAGAGTGAATTCTAATGGCAGAACAAATTAATCAATAGAGTCCTCCTAACTGAATCACTTTTTGTCAAGAGCAACAAACGTTTTCTGGTTAAAAGGCTTCCGTCGTAAAACCTTTTCCATGGAATGTTCAAAGGGAAGGTATGAGACTGGAAATTTGAAATAATAGCTAAAAGCTATTATAGTTTAGTATTGTCAACGTAAGTTCGAGGTGAAGTGAACCATTGTATATACCATTAATTTTAATTTAATAACGTTCCGGTTAAATTTAAAGTTCGAGCTCCATTAAAATATTGTACTGGAGCTACTTTCGATTTTATTGGGTTCGTAAGAAAGCAATTAAACTTGAGCATTATGATAGTATTGAAGAATTTAACGCGGTCGATGTTGTTACGAGCCGAGTTTAATGGTTCAGTGCACCCCTGAATAAACAAGCTTATTCGGAGTTAAATTTGCTTGCACCGGATATGGCTGCCACTCGAAAGGATCCATCATACCTCTAAATAGGACTTGACCGGCAATCTGACTTTAGCTACTTAAACCCAGCTAGGATTTGGACAAAGAATTTCTTATACATAGCCGGAAGAGTTTTACGATTACTAAATCATACGTTATGAGCTTCTAAATAATAACGTTTTATTGGCCACCGTCGTTGGTAATCATGAGTCATAGTTTTTTGTGAATGGAGAAATTTTGACCTTCGTTGTATTTTAGCTCCTGAAAATTACGGGTTTTTGGTTTTAGAACGATAATGTCTTTAATCACCTCTACAATCATTACAGTTTTTACTTGTTGGCTTCTGCTTTATGTCGAAAAACAAATTATGCCTTTTGTTTCAACATTAGAGTAAAAGAAATTGAAAAATAAAAAATACCAACAATTTTTGCCTACCATTCTCTGCAACCATTTGTTTCACGTCGTAAAAATGCAAAAACCATTAGCGACTTAAGATTGACATGTTACTTTCCAGTCGCCGGCCTACATATATTTGTTGGTTACCTATTGTGAGACCACCGACGGTGTTTTGGTGAACCAGCATTCGTGCACACCAAAACAATAACCTGACAATAACTTTATAACCTCGCAGGACCTTTCAGGAAACTGGACTGAACAATGCGTTCGTTATTTATTCATGTTTACATAGAACTCCTGGCGAACAAAGTCGTATTTTTTCACTAGCGACTGAGAGTTTTTTTAATGGACGAAGTGTATTGATTGTGGGTCTAGAACAGGACATGTTCCAAAGTGAATTCGTATGTTTCGCAGCGTGAAGCGGAGATGGGTCGTAAGATGACGCACGGCGGGTCCGCGCCTCCCGTGGCGTCTGGCCTGTAGCCGGGACCCGCATGCCACCAAATTTACATTCTGAATTCTAACAAGGGTTATTGTAATACGCTTTGAACTTTCCTGCCCGACTAGATTATGTTAAGTCACTATGAAATCAATAATACAAGAAATTTGTCAGTTCGAACTGTGTAAGCAATCAGATATTCTTTGTGTACACATTTTCTATTTACATAAGCCTGATTTATGTTGTTGAGGTCTTACAAAAGTAATCTTTTTCGGATAATATCAGCAGGATATGATTTTAGATTATTCATAAAACTATTGGAGTAAGTATCAATTTTTCCAGCTTTATGAAACAGGTCGCTTTTGCAATCACCACAAACTTTCTATCTGCATGAAAGAATTGTGACTGCACCTTTATTTTGTAGTGTGTTTTTGAGAGATATTAATATTTATAGAGATATATATATGTCGAGGTCTGGAATTAGACAAACAACGTGACACCCTCGTGAGCGTGGTTTGGTAGAATTTGTTGAACGAGAAAATACACTTTTGGGTAGCAGACGTACAAATATTAGTCGAATCCGTTCTGAGGTGCGTGGACTAATATTTGTATTCTCTACATAGTTCGTTATTACTACTTAAACGTACACGCCGATAATATAACGGAAACTTTCGTTCAGTTTGATTTATGTTTAATACAATAGATCGTTATTGCACGTAATGGCTTTCATCGCTTCTTTGTTAATTTCAGCATTAAATTTACGCTAATGGACAATTGAATTATTATTGTTAACGTTATGGAAATGTTGTGATGTTTTCAATTATCGTACTGGTGAAGTTACTTACTTTTTTTAAATAAAAATCAGGATATTATTCTGTATATTCAGCAGCGCAGACCCATGGTATTTCCTGAAACGGTAATGTCGTTCCATTTCGTTTCTGGGATCGGGTTAAGCTTTATTTCTGGCTCGGTTAACATACCTACGCTCGACTCCAATAGTATTAATGGGAAGCTGCGTTTATTTAACCGCTCGTAACTCGATTTGTTACGACCGCGTGTGGATTTTTAAACTATAACGAGCGACCGTACTTACCACCGCATTATTTCTTCGGGTTAGCGCACTATCCATCATGATCTGTCAAATCGCATGTTACCAGATTTATTTATGCGTATTCATATTGAGAACGACTCTTTATAAACGTACTAAATTTCAGTTTGTGTTGTATTTTAGAATCATACCTCAATCTCTAAGGCTGTGTATAAATGTCTTGTAACCGTTGAGATTGTATATCGCGGTAGTCGTGATCGAGAGAAAATGCCCGCTTGAGCGCTTCAGTCACGTTTTTACCTGAACAAAAGAACGGACCATAAATGCTCATGCAAATAATGTGCAATAAACATCCAAGAGGGATTGACAGTTGCAGCTGCAATTTTATGGTCACCATAAATATACTCAAGTATCGGTATAAATCCCTAAAGGTTTTTGAGAAAAAAACGTCATGAAGGAATGAACAGGGTGTGATTGTTTTAATAATGTACGTTTCCGTAAAGGAGTCGTGGGCGACGTACCTACGGAATTTTGTATATTTCTTTATGCAAATT
The DNA here is from genome assembly GCA_018246895.1 of Aspitha aspitha aspitha. NCBI lineage: Eukaryota > Metazoa > Arthropoda > Insecta > Lepidoptera > Hesperiidae > Aspitha > Aspitha aspitha. The sequence continues at coordinate 7,857 of DWGJ01002579.1, read as the reverse complement.
TCATTTCGCTTCTTTTCGGTTCAAAGGTGCAAGGAATAAAAATGTGTATTATTCACTATTTTGTTCTATAGTCATATCCATTTCAACCAATTCTTTTATCACGTCATATCATTCCCCGTTGTGCAAGCTTTACCTTAACAATATCTCTTTTTGATAAGATGAGCCAAGATTGTTTAAAGTAACTTAACTGACACTAACTTAAATGATTGAACAGCTTATTAACGCATTATTAAAGCTGTTTCATTAGCAGTTACAATTTGCCAGTTCTCGACGTCGGTAACGAGTACGTGTGGGTGTGTGTGTGTGTTTTGTGGAAACATAATTCTCTTCTCATTTAAATCCCTGCCGCTTTATTGTACGTTTTATTCGGATGCGATCTCCTGCTCATTGGCCTTTTATTTTTGTCTATAACGGGCAACGGTTGTTTATTTTCCGTACACTCCCGTTTAACTGATCGTGGGCAGGCGTTTAGTTTTGCTTTGCGTGGCGCAAGTGCGATTTTTATTCAATTCCATTTGCGATGTCGTGACTTAAAGAGTTTCAGTGACAATAAAAGTACAAAACGATTTGCGAGGCGAGCCTTGCATTTCTTTATTTTAACCTGCGTCTGTACAAAGGGTAGGGACCATTTTAATTAAAACAAATGCGGTCCTCGAGAATTAAGTCCTTATATCGCTGAGAGTACTCAAACCAAGCGTTGCTCAATAGACGTCTGTTTGCTTTAGTTTCAACTTTAATCCGTCGAAAGATGAAGCTCGCTTGTTACCGTCCTTAATTCTGATTTATAGTTACCGCATGCTGTTATTACGGAGCACATACATATAACTTTCATCGTGATGATAATATGGCTCCCCTTGAAATTACGCCCACCAACCATAATTTCAATTAACTCATTGCGACTCCGATGAAGATGTGATTAACATACTTTCAAAGTGGTAGTTCTGTTGAGCTATAAAGATAAGTTATTTCGCAGAAATATTCTGTTTAACGAGCTATTGTTGGCCGTATCTCCAATCTTTATGCAGGCACAGCGTAAGGTAAATCACCTGTTGTGGAGGAGATCGTTGATGATACGTTCAGATGTTTGCATTTTGTGTAATACACCGCATATATGATTGTAAGCTGTTATTTCACATAGAAGAATGTGATTGTAGCTCAGAGCGAAGGTGACTGCAACTGATTGACGGCAATTTCGTCGGTATCCAAAGGCGCTTGTTGGGATAATACAAGCAATCTATCTCGCGGTAGTCGGCCCTCAAGATGGATCTGTGATGGGCGTACGGCTCGTTCCCTAGTTGTTTTGCTTTATTGATAAACGCGTTGAGTCGCTTGTTTCACGGTATTAGTGCCTTGTTATGTTTGAACAGATTTTTTGTACGTTTAATAGGATCGTATATTGCTTAGCGTTTCAAAGACTGCCTTTCTCTTTTTCTATTTGGGTTTTATTTCCATTTTATTGGATACACGTAAACAGAAAATCGTGAATAAATTAAAAATACCTATGACGTTTCATGTGAAATGAACACTATGACGATTTTAGTGATAAAATTAAAAAGAATGAGAATTCTTTCGTGTATCAGATAGAAATAAAGCATAATGAGCTTATTTATGACGAGTAAAGTTACGTGTTTCAAGAGTCGATGTTTATCGGCGCGTGTTAACGATGCTTCATGTTCACTATAACTGGAGTTCGGATATCGCGAGGTATGGACTGCGTAGGCTTCGAATGTAGAAGATAAAATCTCGTATGTCGTATTACGGGGTGTCTTCTCGAGCTTTCACCGGTGCGTCAGCGCTGAGTGGCCAATGGGCGTGTGTTGTGACAGCCTCCCACGATAAACTCCATGTTTATATGCGCGCGCGCCGTCCGCCATGTTTGTTTTATCTCGATCCACAGTTCTTTCGTGTTAATAAATGTCTTGTATTGGAAAAAAAAACCTTATCCTTTTTTACGGCCGCCGTATGTTTTATTTAGACATTGGTTATTAATAATAATGGATCCTTCAGGGTCGTTAGATCAAAATTTAAGATCTACGTGTAGGTAGTTTTTTATGTATCGTTTTTTTTTGTTGCCGTCAGTTGGGTGCCTCTCGTTTTTATTGGGGTTTTGTGTATGTTTTATATTCAAAACAGATGTTAAAACCAACAGCGATCGTTGGAAAATTAATTGAATTTGCTTTATTTGTTATTCGATACGTATCGCGTATGCGCATGCTTAACTATTCCCACATTCAAATTAATTTATACTTGTTCGTCAGGTCCATTATTCACGTCCCAAAATGCTATAAGAATAATTTGTCAATAAACATTTCTTCTTTATCGGATAGCTTTAGGATATATCCACTAATACTGTCGATTCCGTGTACGTTATTAGATTGTACTGCGTTTTGTTTTCACATTTGTACTTACATTGTTCTGTTGTTAATTAATATTAATAATTAATTATTGCTGTTTTTTATAAATGAATTGTCGCCCTGAAATACGTGTTATTATTAAATTTTAGGTGTTTTAGATCACCGCTCCGTAGTACGACTAATTGTCAGTCGCATCCAATCATAGGCTAGGCGATGAAGCGTGGGGCGGACGCGCATTGTTTCCGTCAATTCGTCTCATTAAGATTGAAAGATTGACCCCGCCGTGGCCACTAACATACCATTATAGTTTTTAATGTTTTCCTTAACTACTTAAGGTTATGATAAATTATACTGTTAAAAATTTAAAATTTAAATTCCTGCTTGTTACGTTACGTTATTTATTTTAGTTACCACCAAATTTTCATAATTTTCTTAACAAGTGTATGTTGTGTTCAAGGTATTTTTCAAATAATGTTTACAACCCTTACTGGAGCATGTACGAGTAAATGTTACGTCTTGATTGCGTTTATCCGTTCCTCCAGTCAAGTGTGGAGTAACGCGAAACCGGCGCGGCAGTTGCGACCGCTCCGTACTGGCTCTTGCTCTTTTTGCCCATTGTTTACTTTACGGGCGATATTTAAAATTTTACGATTCCCGTCGTGACTGACGGCGGTGTAAATTATATTTCTGAACGGCTGCCAACTCGGTAATTCCTGGCCGCGTATCCAATACCTCTCGATTGCCTCGTATTTATGGGGACGGTTCCTCGTTCGGTTGCGTATTTTAATTTCGGCTCCAGACGTCTGGTAACCTGTCTTCGTTAGTGAATCATTTCGTCGCCCTTCATGCAAGCGAACGGATGCGTTTTTTTGTCGTGCCCTTATTGCATAAATATTCGGGGGTTAGTTAGCGGTGGCGCTGCGAACACTCTTGATTGCTTGTCGATGATGCCTCAAGCGCCTTTCCAATCGTTTTACACAGACGAATAAATAACGGTACATTGTTTTCTTCAACTGTATAACACGCACAGATTCAGAAGCTAGTATTAGCAGTAGTTATCATTTCGCAAGGTGATGTTAACAAAACTTTAATGGCGAAAATAGGTTCAGTTCGCACAGGTAGGTACTGTTCTTCAGGTGTAAACGGCGCGTGGAAGGCAGTCGCGTCGACATTTCGAGGGCCCTCAGTGAGCACTCTACCAAATGCCCTTTCGCTGCAGGAACGACCGTTTAAAAAATCCACTTTCATATTTTGTTTATAGCAAAATGCGTTTATAAACGTAAACAATATAATATATGTATAAACATAACAATGTTTGTATAAAAGACATTAGTTTGTATTACATACGTCAACTACCAATTTTAGTAACATTGATTGTACTTTAATGTACGGATGTTATTAAAAAAAAGCTGATTTGCGTATATACAAAATATATATGACTTGCGTATTAATAAACGTACAGTGCGCTGATAAAAAAATTTAACTCTTTACTTTTCTCTTATTGTTGGTGCCATTGAGTTTAGTGTTTTCCTTTTTACCCATTCCCATTAAAATCCTTCACGTCGACAAATCGATTGTAGACTCGTCGATTCCGTTGGTAGTTTAAAGATGCAATCGAGCGAAGTGTTCGTTCGTGCAAAAGATCATAACGATCATATTACAAATGCTCAGAGCTTTCTGTCTAGATTTCAATTTTACTTTCTAGAAACGAATGGATTGATCTCCATATTTTTATTGGTAAATTGTAAAGTACTTCCTACATTTACGTAGATTATATTACGATTGTACTCGCAACGTCTTTCGCGTGAAATCCTATGTAATTTTCGTATACTCTTTTAATAAAAATATAACCTGTGTTATTTTCTATTATTCTAGCTTTAGTGAATGAACCGTCAAACGTAACAATCTTTCAGATACCTAAATGTACTCTTCCGTTTATAATAATGTCTAATAAAAATACTAGAATTCGTAAAAGTTCGACACGTGCTCAATGTCTTAAGCCGTTGCTCAGTTTGGCAGGATATAAATAAAATAATTAATATTAACACATAGATAATTTAATGTGTTCATATTTTGATAATAAAATATGAATTCAATTACGGTATACTAGTAGGTACACCGCATATTCGGTTTGGTAATTTGTCGAAACTAACAATTCGGTTTGATAGTACTTATAATATGCGGGTTTATAGACATTAATCTTGCCAGATGCGAGTGTTCGCGTGGTGGTTCTATAAAATAAACGCGTCACGTAACAGGTATACAAATACGCCGTCAGAATGTCAGTGGAGTGTCTGTTCTTTTCTTTACAATATTTTCCTTCTACCGAGCCATATAACCTTTCTAAGATCCAATGCAAACAGCGCCGCCATGCTTCTGTCGCATGTGTTGGTACAAATCCTCCGCATAATACAGCGTGGTCGGATAATATTTGGTGAGCGCTATTTGCCAAGCGTGTTCGTATGTTTTGTTACTGGACACCTCCACTCTGTACACGGTTTCTATTTGAATTACATTGACACAAACCTCGGGGATTTATCGGGAAGCGTCCCTCTGGGAACTGGAGTTTGTTTGATCATGTGACGTTTCACATTTTATCTCGCAGTTTTAGATGAATAGCGTCTATTTAAATGTAATACATTATTAGTTACGCGTAAGTTAAAATTCTTCGGAACTCGATATCACCGCTGTCCGGTAGCTACCCGATAAAAATGTGAACAGAATTTTATCGTACGATAAAGAGGCCAAAACATAAATCTCGTATCGTAATAACACGAAGTCGAGATAAGGAATCGATTTACACAGAGGGCTACCGTGCGATAACCTCTTGCATGGGATTCTCCTAATTCTCCTGATAAGAATGTATCGTGGACTGGCCCGCATTTGCACGCGGTTCGAATATAATTATCCGCGATGCTACGGTCCTACGCAATATATTAATTCGTGTTAAGTTCATTCTTTTCAATGTATGGAGATAGACATAGATTAGGATAGGAACGAATACAGAGGAATTCATACATTAGTGGGTTCGATACCGATTCAGTACAAACGTTTGTGCGCTGAGCAAATTGTTTCTTCTGTGTCTGTTAGTAATGTGTGCATAAGTATTATAGGTATGTGAATTGTCTGGGTAACGGCATTTCTTTGCGAAAAATTGGTAGGTAACAGATTGCCGTGTATAGAGTTGTGGTAATTGTTGTTATTGTAAAAGAAAAAAAAGCGTTTTGAAACGATTAAAACATCTACAATGTGCTACCTATATTATCTTGTCAAAGTACTCGTACATCTTATTTATTAACACAGGCCAGATGTTAAACCCAGAAACGTGAATGCCAACCGCCGGAGCGCTTTCCCAGTACACGCACGTAAGGTTGCCTAATAGACGTACGAGCGATAGAGGACAAAAATTCAGCCGAGGGTTGGTTTAATCTCCAACAATTTACAAAGGAGTCACGATTGCGTGCCTTGTTTTTTTCTGTTCGTCGACCGCGCAGCTCTAACCACTCGAGTTGCTGAGTGAAATGGGTAATTTTTTTGTACGTTTCGAATTACGTATGCCACGTATGCGTCCATGTGTTCTCTGCACCTTGTAGGTACGTCTACTTCATCACCCGAGAATTTTAACTTATCATATTCTATGGGCGCTCGTGTGACTCTATCATGGGGTCTTATCAAGATTGTCGCTACTGAATATTCTGTTGTCTGGTCCGATTAATCACGGGCGCTATGTGTCTTACCCCGGTTTTCTTCGTAATATTTTTTAGGTCGTAGACCATATGTTCGGTTAGCTCGAGGAAGTACCGCCTCACCTAAATTATTTACTATCGCGAAGTAATTACTATCATAACAATTTGCGTTTCAGTTTGAATTTGAAGGCTTTGCTGGTTCACGTGTACCGTCAGTTTGAGTAGGAAAGCTTCTTTTACCGACATCTAATAGATCGAATATTAACAAATACTAACTAGTACTATCCGGATTAATATTACTAACAATAACAGTACCTACCATTCCTGCTATCCTGTCATTGATGAATACTGACTAAGTTTGGTTGTAGTCGATGGACGGTAGCGGCCACTTGTAACTGTTGCTGGTTTGTTTGTTACTTCACATAAAAATAATGTCTTCTTGTTTTTACTTTGTACCATACTATGTACGTGGTATGCTAACCCTTCCTTGACAATAAATTTATACAGAGTTGTTATTCGAGATCTCTTGTATAGATAAACTCTCCCCAGTACCTTACTACAGCTTGTACCCTTAATCAGTTGCTAAGCCTAAGAATTGTTACACGTTATCTGAATTATTATCGTCGACTTACCAACCGAATGTAAATAGCTAATTGCCCAACAAGCTACGTAGTCCGACTTGAATACAGTTCGAATTATTTACACAATTTAAAGATGATGGAGATAAAGAGTTTTCTATTTTGAGTTTGTCAGGAATGCACTTAAGCTCATGCAATTCGGTCGTTCAGTTTAAATGGTTTTAAAGTGATTCCGGGGACTTGGAGAATCACAATGCGTCGGCAGTTGAGGTTTGCTTTCCAAATGCATACTATGAGCTACGTTGATGGTTAAAAGCGAGGTATCTCAGTCGGCAATTAGCGCGACGTTCATTTCAACCAGTTACGTGTTTCTTATTACTTTGTGTCGTTTCTTAGGGTCCTATAAATTCTGTTAGTTTTCTATCTGATGTATAAATACACATTCGTTTGAATTTATGTCAGCTTAAATTCTAATTGATTGAGATATGTATTTTTTCACCCTTTTTATTGGGCCACTACTGGACCGGGTCTCCTCGCATAGTGGGATTTACGGGATTACGATAGTCTACCACGCTGAACTAGATTGGTATACTGTTTTTGTGCAGTGTGTATTTATAATTAAGGATATTAAACCAGCTCAACTATTACGCAATGAAACGACGCACTTAAAGATTGAAACTCGTTTCTTTCGACGGCACGTGTTCGCGATGATAGCATTGGATTAGTAGTGACGGTACTGTCGAACCAATCCGATTGTAGTTACAGATAATTTCAACAGTAGTTCAAGAGGAATGCTCGGACACAAACAATACATTGGTTCGGTGAAAGGTTTTTGATTTTACGTCGAGCGTAAACGCTTTAAAACAGGTATTCTTAAGTCGAGATTATTATCTTCGTCTCACCAGACGGTGAGCGTCTGTCAGCAAAAGTGATGTACAGACTTCAAAAATATCTTGTTTTTTAAATTGATGCACCTATAGAAATTATAAAAGCTGTTTTTTTTTTAATGTTTTAAATATACAGTTGGCAGTTGGCAACACTAAAACAAAGCATCACTTAGACGAAATATTGTTATAGAATTGTAATTATAGTCGTTCGTTGGCGAATATATCATATACAATACATGTATATCTAGATATGTATTAGTCACTAATATATTGCCAACCCTGTCGCCTAAAGTGTACGTATTTGCTAACCGTATTTGTTTGGAACACTTAACATTCCCTTGGATGTTTATAA
>DWGJ01002578.1:0-15354 GCA_018246895.1 Aspitha aspitha aspitha | reverse complement strand
TGTAATTGTCCTGGCACTTAGCAGGAACTTGTGTTACGTGATTATTTGTAATGTAATAGTGTACAGTATGTTGGCAAACAAATAAAATAAATAAATACAACTTTGTTCAATAGTAAGAAAGGCACGAACACGTTACAAGCTACACATCGTATTAATTAATCCATACTAGCATTATAAATGCGAAAGTGTATCTATGAACGAGTTTCTTTTGTATCTTACGTTTTACTTTAATCCTGCGTACGTATAAAGTAAATAGATAGATAATTAAATGACTGAGTAATTTTAACAGCAAATCACAGCGCACGTGTCGAGGAAACGACGCATGCGCATCGTGGCTATTTACGGATCGATCTATACCCGACGACGCCATCTTAACCTGTCGATGTTGAGATAATCTGTGGTCAATTTGGTTTATTGCCACCCCTAGACCGCTATTGAGACATTTATAAATAAATTCGTCTATTTAATTATACCGGTTATGCGGTTAATTGATCAATTTTAAAAAATGTTACATGTTTACGCTTTTTTTTCATCTTGCTTAATACCGCTTGATATATGATTCGTCTTATTTTTTCTTCTGTCTTGCTTCCTAGCTTTTTAAATGACTCGAAATTTGTTAATATTAACTCTATAAATCAAAATCACAGGTCATTAGGGAATAGAATTCATTAATGCGACTCGTATAGATATTAGAGCTCATGTATGTAGGCACTCTCTCGAGTGTGTATGATATTTTACCTATATATATTTCTATACAGCAATATGATTCGATGTTGAGAATGGCCTAGCAAAAAACTGAATCTAGACGCGAAGTCGAAGAACTACATACATATTTTTTAACATAAATAAGTTTTTACCGCGCCGCGTTAATCTCGCGATAAAGATTAAAGGCTCGTGCGATGACGCGTGGCAAACGAGTTCCTCCTATGCAAATGGCAAATCCTATGTTCCTCCGGTCTGTTACATGCAAATCTTATCAGTGTACCCAACCATAATAATATAATCTAATATGTAAATCCATACGGCAATCGGAAACGCAGGCGGTCTAGTCCAGTGCGACAGCCCGCGCCTTTTCGTTCCACTAATTGTGCATATTTAATTGTTTATATTATTTCTTACTGTCTAGTGGACCCGACCACGCGTTGCCGTGGTTCAATCGAATTTTCTTTTGCGTATCGTCGCGTAAATCACATATCTGACTTGGAGATGCAGAGATAATGGCTTTAACCATTGTCTTATCCCAATGGGTATCGTTTTCTAGAAAAAGTAAAAAAATATATCCTAAGCCTGTTTCCTGGATCTCAGCTACCTCTCCACCAATTTTCAGCCAAATCGGTTCAGCCTTCTCTTGACTTACAAATATTGCAACTAGACTTTCTTTTATATACATAGATTTTATTAACGATTTAAGCTATATTTGCCATCGTTAACCTTACAAACACTGCAATAATGTGATCCTAGCGTCACACTATAAACCAATACAGTCTGACGGGACTCGATAATGATGATGGTCGTTAGCTAATAAATTCTTCTCCATTCCAGCTATACGAAGAGGCACAGAGAATCAGCCGGCGAAGAAAGCGCGCGGCGACGGCAACAGCAGCGACGGGCAGGGCGGCGGGCGGGACCACCTCGCTTACGGCTGTCTGCTGCGGAACGAGCTGCTCGGCGCGCAGATCGACGAGCTCCGAGGCCCTCCAACAAACTGCCCGGACGGCAGCAGGGCGGCACTGGGCGCCGTCCAACTTGCCTCGGCCGCGAGAGCAGCGCTAGCCTACTCCCCACCCGTCTTCAGATTTCGTGCGCCAGCGCATCGAGCTGAGGTAGGTGCTATTAGTAAAGAAGTGATTTAAAATTTATGATGCCTTGGCCCTAAGAGACCGATACAGGAAAGTGTTGTAGTGAATCTATTTTGGAACATCGTAAGAATTGGGGTAACCTGCAGATCTCACTGAAGCAGCTGAAATACTTGGAAGAACAATTCATAGAAATATCTTTATAGTGTCATTTGTTCCCAATCTCAAAATAAACAGTAGGTATGTCATTCGGGTGATTTACGAGTGATTGTCTAGGGTTTTTTATAGGTTTTAACCAATATAAGTTGGTTTAGGACTCTTTTTTAATTTACCTGTGCATTTTTATGTGGACCCCTAAAGTTTTTCACATATATATTAATCAATTTAAAATCCTTTACGACCACAAAGAACACTCGCATTCGCTCTTGATCACTGCTCCGTGGCGTTCCAATAAAACTTGCAGCGTTGATATAAAAGCTATAGAAATGTTGAGCATTGGTTTGAAATTCAATTAGCGTTACATTGACATCGAACAACCAAAAAAATACGGCGCAAGGAAAAAAGCTGCACGTCTAATTAGCATCCTTTATCTTTGATTGTAAAGCCAGTCGTCAAACTGCGATATCTGCATATTTGACTGTGTCTAATTGCAGCTGAATTTTAGTCGGACGCCAATAAAATTAAATCCGAATATAAAGGGTAATTAGTAATTTGCACGTTTTTCGTATCCGAGAGATGTTTTTGGAATTTTTTTGTTAACACATTTTGATTTATGCTTTTATGCAGATCATGAAGTGGTCTCGTCGATAAATTTCGTCTCGCGCATGAATGCCGGGTCTTGAGTACCAGAAAGCTTTTGATGCCACCAAGAAATTTATGAACGTATCATGCGCTGACGTATTTTAAAAAATCCCTTCTTTCTTTACAACTTGATGAGTTATTTAGAAGAGGATGATCGGTGTTCGTTGTCCGTATGTGCTTCTCTTATTTCGTTGAAAACTTTTGATTTTAAGTCCGCAATAAAACGCCTTTGCAAATTCGAAAATGATCCGTTTTGGTCGTTTTCGTTTGGGTGCCCCGGTTTTCGGTCGTTTTATTGTTATCGTTTGACCATTTCCATTTTTAGTGAATTGTAATTGTTTTTAATTAACATTTGTGACAATAATCCGCTCGGTTGACCCGGAAATGTTAACACGAGGAGCGGTTATTATAGGCTTTTAACCCTTGCAGTGCTTTAAAATGATATTCCCAAAGAAATTTAAAATGGTCATCGTGTCACGTAAAGTTTCATATCTAATGCCGATCCGGCGTTGTTGTGACAGTATCGTGGAGGGTTATGTTCGGATTTTTGTGTGAAATGAACTGACGGTGCGCTCGTGTTGCCAGATTTTTTATTGTCGGGTCAATCGGTGACTGGAAATTCGGTTTTCGATATGTAAAATTTTTGTCGATCGAAAATCGACGTACTCGATGCAGTCGGGATGCCTTGGCAATAAATTCTTTATGAGTTTGCTAAAATCCGATGGCACTTTGGTACCGAACGATCTCCACCGTTTACTTTGAGGGCGATACCGGGTATCTTTATCGAAATTCTCTTTTGTAACAGGATTTCTCAAGTTTTCAAGCTGGAGAGTCGCGTCAATACACGAATTTATTGTATCCATTGATTTGGAATTTGTATTAGTGAAATCTGAATCTTGAGACGCCCATTTTTATGCGGCGATAGGAGCGCATATCGTATGTCGTAAAATAAGTTCTCAGCTCGAGCAACCGGCCGTACGTAGGGTCGAAACACGATTTCGGGATCAACCGCATTAATGTCGATTCTGAAACGCATATTGAATCGAAATTAGCCGATGTGCTTAACACTGTTAAATGATTTTTAATTTGATCCTTTATCGCGCGACTTGTTCAAATTTTATTTTGGCATTAACGCTTTCTTATCTGAGGATCAGTCGAACGCAACACAGAAGCCGAAGAAGCGATAGGTAAATTCGGTAGCTTGCAATTTGTCACTAGCAAAAAATATTATATGTATAAAATAATCGACACAAGTCGGGTTGTGTTAAGCGATAATTGATTAGGTGATTAATGTAGATTTAATTAATAACGCAATAAAGATTTATAATGGTCATTAAATACATTTTTTTATATCTCACTATGTTTATTGATGTTTCAAAGGTGTATTTTTTTAACGAATTCACAGAACCTTCTACTAAAGAGACGGTTGTGTCGATTTTAAATGTATTTAATACTTAAATATGTATAACTTAATTTTAGTGTAAAATTAAGCAACAATAAATAAATAATTAAGTAATGATAAATAATAATGAAGTAAATCATAAATTACTTTCTTCAATTTATAGAGATACACCGTGGAAGGAAAAATATGGATGTGATCTAATTCTGTGACATCTTAAATATACCCATATTCGTGGCCAATAAATGTGTTTGTCTTGTCTGAAACAATAATGAACACATTTGTTACGTTACTACGAATATCGGTGTTACTATGGCATTCTTCTGATGACGGCACTCGTGTAATGTAACGCGAAATCGCTGACTGCAGTCGGTGGTTGCGATTGTAATTAGAATCGGTGCATCTCGAATGACGACAATCCTTGAGCGCATACGATTCTTTGTAATTTGTTCCCTTGTATTCGTCGACGATTTGTTGTCGAACTGAGCTTCATTTTCATATTTTGCAAGGTATGTTAAACCTATACATCCTTTTTGATGAGTTAGAAGATAAGTATAACAAATTGAATAAGCCTAACCAAAGTGATTATTAAGAGACAATTTGAATGCAACACAGCGGATAAGTTACAAGTAACAATTTTTGTATCAAATAAACAATTTTAGTGGCTCTAATTATGCTTCTAGTTTGTTTAGCGAGAGTTTTTTTTATAGTTTAGCGCGGCAAACAGGCAGCCGAGCCACCTGATGCTAAGTGGTCACCGTTGCCTATGGACACTTGCAACAGCCGAGTAGTCGACAGTGCGTTGTCGGCGTGGCAGGAGAGTTCTTTTTGCGCCTCTCTTTTATTTATTTATTTATTTATTCTTCATACATAACTAACATTGAAGCTTGTAGAGCCCCATGTCATAGCGCCCCGGGAATACCTCGGAAGAAGGATCATTCCACATTTTACACGTGCGCACTTGTATACGCGCTTAACATTGCGAGTATTCAATAAATAATCTGAATGTGCTAATAGCGTCGAATGTGCTTTTAGTATTACTTTATGCCGTCAATTGAAGACAAATCTCTCTAATCACTAATATGTCGTGTTAGCACGTGTTCCCGTACATTCGCACCCGTGTTGTGTGCCTTTGTGCGTGTGTGTGTGTGGGTATATATGTGTGTGTTTCAGTAGCGTTTCAAGATGTACGAGTAATGAGGGGACCGTCGAATAATTTATTCTTTTGTATGCTTATTATTTATGCTAATGCGGCTTAAGTAGCCGACCGTACCGGTTGCTTCGTCAATTTTATGATGTTCCTTTATTTGTCTGTCTATGCGTTAGAGAAATGTGGAGGGATAGGACTGTGTTGTGTTATGCAATGATTATGTTCTTAACGGTACTTTGACAGTAATTATGAGGCGCACAATTGTTTTTTAATGATCATATTTATTACACTCTTGCGGCCCGCTGAGCACGGCGTCAGCAGAGTGAAAAGTTTAAACTTTATCCAACTTTCTATCGCATTACAATCGGTTAGTTTTTCTATTGTTTTATAAATATGTAAGTTACGTTACTCGCCGATCATCGTCCGTCAGGTCTTGCTGAGAATTGCATCGTTCTAGTTTGAATTTGAATTTGAATAAGTGCTTGTAACAACACGTAACGCACTATACATTTCCACCTACCCCCGTATCTGCGATTCGACGATGAATCGTCGTTTCAAGCGTTAGAGAAAAAAAAGCAAAATCCATCTCTCACATACGAATGACGCTAATTTGGTTTGCGTATTCCTCGCATATTGGCTGGCCTCGTGGTCGTGTGGTTAGAGACCCTGACTGCAAAACCGGAGGTCGTGGGTTCGATTCCCACCCAGGACATACATTTGTGTGATGAGCACATTTTTTTGTTCTGTGTCTGGGCGTAATAAAAATATCTATATAAGTACTGTATTGTATGTATATATGTATGTTTATCAGTTGTCCGGTTACCATAACACAAGCATTAAATTGCCTTATTTGAGATCAGATAGGCTTGTGTGTAATTGTCCCCTGATATTTATATATTATTATATTATTGTTCTTCAGCAGACTGCTATGTCTCGTGGTATGTCGCTGTCCGTTCATTGTAGTCGTGACACGACAACACCCGAATTCCGTCTGTCGCAGTCAACATTTGCACGCCCAATGACGTGATCGTATTTACTTTCGGTGAGCGGTGTGCCGGGGGAATGTGCCGAAATGCTCACTTTGATGCAAACGCGCCAGCGCTGCTGGCTGCCTTTTGTCCGACAATTATCGCGGACGGAGCGTTTAGCGAGCCGGTGACAATTAGGATACACTAATGACACGAGTACCTAGTACGAACGACGTGGATTTTTTTGCGTTTTCGATACTTTCGATTTGCATATCCATACTAGCTGCCCGCAGTTCGCCCGCGTGGAGTTCAAAGTTACCAACGAGTTTCTACTGCATCGATGTGTTTAACATACATAGGTTTTTGAAAGTGATAACGGTAACATTTGATTAGTACTAACAAGATAGCCCACCATTCTTGTGTGTTGCCATCGGCCGTAGTAACAGTGTTGCCAATTTCGTAGCTCTATATATGTTTCTTTTTTCTCTTGTTTTCCAGTACGAATGCAAATTCGCCTTCGCTGATTTTTTTAATCAGCCAATTTCGTTGCGTGTGCATCTTTTTTCGTCGTCCATTACATTAGCGATACAATGCCATTGTTTTTTTTTCGTCCGAGGTGTAATTTTTGTCCAGTCATTTGTCTGTCCGCCTGACATCACTCAGACGGTGACAACGACCCAAAAATAATAAATTATTAAAATTTTACGGTCAAACGTTTGGAATATTAACTTTTTGCATGTCGATTGGTTTTTTACGATTCTAATGTAAATATTGAATTTACATTGATTTACATCGCTACATACATTTACGTGTGTGTTTGTGTGATGTGATTGTATGCTGGAACACGTTTTGCGTGCATATGGTTTTAACGTCACCACTATGAAAGTTTCAGCGTTGTAGTAATTTGTTTTCTTTTCTTCCATTGATGTTTGTGATTTTCCATGTTTCATTTAGCCTACTTTATAGTAATGGATTAGAAATGAAGTGCCGAGTATTTTGTAATGTTACGTTAGTCTTAAGACCAAAGTTTCAAATTGTCACCGCTATATTTTGAGCTTTATCTCGTGAACTCAAATAAAGATAATTCCGTCAGGATAAGAAGCCATTTCAATTTATTTAATATTTTTTCTTATCCTTGCCATTTATGTACATTAGCAACTTGTCAGACGCGCTGTTGATTGCCATTCACGACCCGTGGAGCTTCTTCATGCGCGGACCATCAACGTGCCGTCAACGCTCACTCAGAAAAAGTGGCAAAAAATCACTTCTTTCAATCCGATGTTCATATCCCAGAAATGGGGTGATAGGTCGACTAATGGCCGGGAAACATGTTCATCTCGTTTGGGGATTTAACATTGAGTTCTCGTCCAATGCTTAATGATAAAAAAGTACTATAATTAAAATTGCTGATATGGTTACAAAAAATGTTTAGAAAACTATTTTAATTTTTTTTTACAATAATTAATACTCGTTAAAAGTTATAACGCGTAAGCAAGAATAGAAAATTTTCTGGCTAACATTAGTTGTCTAAATTGAAAGAGAATTTTATAACGAAAAGAATGCAAAGATAGAATAAGACTATTGTAAGCGTTAAAATTTAAGATAATCACAACAGACGTATTGTGTTTATAAAGAATGTCTAAATAATAAATGTCACAGACATACAATCTCGTTTAGGAACGTTTATTTTAAATCGTACAATTCCGAAATAGATATATCGGCAGAAAACGTTACAAATTTTTTAATCCACACACTTAACATCAGAACGATACGCGCGTCATCGAAGTTGACAAAAACCGACGAGTTTCAAAACGAATTGACACCAAAATCGAATGCAGCCGATACGGAACAGGCGAAAAAAAAAACACTAAAACTATTCATGATATTCTAGATTTGTCCCATAGTTGCCACCCACTGGATTACGTGCACGAGCAGCTGAATACAAATTTGGGGCATGCTACTCAGAATGCAGCGCCGTGTGATTCAATTCCCGGTGCGTCCTCTTATAAATTCCACCATCGAGTACATACAGTGAATATTTGCAAACATTATGAAGCCGCTGCGCCCATCTTTTATGGTGTCACTACACTCTCAAAGTCAACACCAATCAATTCGTACAGCGGCGTTTGATGTGCGATTGTGTTTCGATGCAATCACGTGTGGACAGTTTATTTAAGTAGTTTGCTACAATGAAAACTTCAAGTTAGATTTATTCATTTCGTCGTCTTCATTTATCAAGACTGTTTTGTCGCGGCTGTTGTCACTGTCCAAATCTTTATCGATTTCATCTTTTATGTCTCGAGCATTGTTTATTTCAAGGCTGTCTATTGTTGTTGTATTATTTTTGTACTTGTATTGACTCATCCAGTTAAACATAATTTTTGAATTTTTTTTTATTTGTACAAATTCTCACCTATTGCCACAGTTGCATTTTATTAAACGACGTTTTACTTTAGTCGATTGAGTGCTAATTTCTAGTACATTTTAATTATTTATTGCATCGTAAATATCGGTGGCGTTGTAAATACCACTATTTGTGGTTAAAGAGCATTCGTCATTGAACGCTTTACTTTACAAGTGTGATACATTCTAAAATATTCCATGTGCTATCGAAATAGAAAGTACAAGCGTTATGTTTGATTGACTATAGTTCAAGATGTCATTCTGTCAGCGACGATTTTCTTGGAGGAGCTGTCGTTGCACTTGGCGAGTACTTGGTCGTAGATCCGGAGTCAATGCACTCGGGCCATTGAGGGGTAAGATGTAGCAGTCGAGATGTTCTTTACCATTTTGTTACAAAATAATTGCCTTTGATAAAACCCAAATGCGTCCGTCGTCTTTCGATTTTCGATAGGTCAATAAACAATCTATTAATATGGAGAACAACAAAATTTTAACTATGCTGTTGGAATAATACTTTGAAGTAAACTCTTTTACATTTACTAATCTTTGGACATCAAATTATAAGAACAAATAGTCGTAACACTTAAGACACTTGACGTGTACGTCAATGTTCGATTAAGGTTGTAATAGTGTGTAAAGAAAAAAGGTAACAACGCTCTATGATTTTGTAACTTCGAATTTTATAACGATTAACCAGAGTTCACTTTTTTGTAGCGGGGCGATTACAATTACATAAATTCAAATCTAAAAATCTAATAATGACACGTGCCAATTTCTACTATGCTAATAAGGTACGAATAAATCTCGTATTGGAAACACAAACGCTTTGAATAAATGAATTGTTGAAAATTTTTTTTTGTTGTTGTAGATTTTTTTAATTGAATGTGATTCGGCGACCGGTGGACGAGATACATAATCTCGTTTAGTAGAAATTAATTAGCCGCTTGCGCCTGCCTCGAAGCCATTTGCAAATTATATCAAGACGCTCACCGCGCTCGGAGCCGCGCAGGCGCAACGAATCGCGCCGTCGCGCCCTCGTCTGCTCATATCTAATGCTTTTTGCTATGAGTCCTTGAACGGATAAAAGTCTAGACGCTTTGCAATTTACAAATTTTGCGCCCGCGCATTTAAATGATGCGTACGATCATTGGGTTCATTGGTCCGCTGCGATCGCCACCGCTGCCGATGGGCTGCGTTTTTTTTCCGTATCGACTCTGGAAGACGTCGGGATGGTTCGTCCGTGATCGAAATTTTCAACGCACGAAACGTACACCGTGACGTATTTTTGCAATGATGCAAAAAGTAGTTGCGATCCGAATTGGCGCTCAATGCAAATTTTTAAATCACCACCGTGCTCAAAAACGATAAAAATATCTCTAATCCAATTGATTCACGGTGCGAGTAATTGGCCGCTCCGTACCCCTGAGAAAGGATTTTTTATGTTCATAGAGAAATCGATTCCTGCTAATGATCTCTGCAACGATTAATCGGTACCGATGGGCATTTAGCACGCCAATTCTACAACAGCGATCAACGCGAGTGTGGTGGAAACTAAAACATCATCAGTTTATCAACTCGCCGTATACACTATTACAGCTCTTAGAGAAAAGTTAAAACTCCCATAATGCTCGATCGTAAAAACTTATCCTTACAAGATATAACCATCCAGATAGTTCATATTTGCTCATCGAATGGTTATGTACTAGGCTTTTTTTATTCTAACAGAGACATTCGCCGCCCAAACAGATGATTATAAATAAAAATGGACACAAAGATCTAGACTTTCGGTCATTGCCAGGGGATGATTCGTAACTTTTGCGAAGTCGGATTCTATGGATGCATTTTTTTCTTTTAATTTTTTATCTGACTGCATGAAATCGATTTCTTTGTAGTTGTTTTTGGTACAGTTTGGTTTGCTGCCGTAGTGTTTTTACAATCTAGATCATGTCTTAGATTG
Source organism: Aspitha aspitha aspitha (assembly GCA_018246895.1). Classification (NCBI taxonomy): domain Eukaryota; kingdom Metazoa; phylum Arthropoda; class Insecta; order Lepidoptera; family Hesperiidae; genus Aspitha; species Aspitha aspitha. Next base: position 4,880 of record DWGJ01002578.1, on the reverse strand, counting down.
TCCCCTGAATTGGTGCGCAGTCACGCTCGGAGCCATTGTGCGGGTGCTCCTTTAATTTGTGAGACATCTTGGTCGACATTTCTCGTTAATTATATAGAAACTATTTTTTTGTCACCTTGGTTACTGACGCCTTGTTCGGTTTACTACTGTGGATTTGATTCTTCCGATTCGACTAATGATGTGCCACAATCACACATTTATGTACATATGTATATACTTGATATGAAAATTTTTTGCTCGACAACAATGATCCTCAATCCGTTGATTGACATTTACAACTGGCTAATCACTATGCAGATGTCCCGAGTGTTATCTGATATGTGCCGTGTTGTTTCCAAATACGACAAAGTCGTTGACTGATACAGCGCGCGCCTGAATACCCATACAATGACAATGGAATCCATTATTAGCTCTCGCCTAGGTATGCTATATTATGTACCTAAATTGGCCTTTGATATTAGGCATCCGAGGAGTTCGTTTACTGCTATTGTTGTTCGAATCCTAGGAAAAAAATAAAAAGAAGTTGTTGCTCGAACATTTGAATCACAATCATCTCCCCGTATGTATCTTATAATAGAGCATGAATATTGCGAGCTAGCTAGCTCTACACCCACATTTCCTGTGCCCGACATGACGTGATCTCGTTGCATTGCATTGCTTTTGAAATGGTATACCATAATTTTTAATCTTCGTCATGTTCCCGGTCTATTTTGATTTATGTTTTTGATAATTTCGTACCAGTTATGAATAATAATCAAAGTGCAGTATCAGTATCACACGGACAATGTACGAATGGATTGGGCATTTTGAACTTGACTACGATGTCACATACTTCAAATACGTCGTCAAATTCGTTGAAAGCACTTAATCAAATATTTTTCACGTCGGCAGTTTTAAACGTACTCGTAGCTCCCGTGTCATCATTATCTATTGGACCGGTCGACAGAAGTGCTCGTCCGTGTTCGCTCAGTGGTTTGTTTACCGAACCAACATCTACCGGTGCGAGGGACAATTTCGCGAGAGCCATCAGCGCTGTGGCCTTAATTTTTTTTCTTCTATTTACACAAGTACTTATTTGCCGAGGCTTTTGCGATCGGGGCCCGATAGGGTTACGTGTGTTTACGTTGTTGAGTCAATTAGTTCAGCAACCGTTGTCGTGACATCGATTTTAAATTAGTCGAACTCTCATAATGCATACTGGCATAACTGTAAAATCTTGAATGCATTCTAATATTTTGATGTCAATGAGGTAATGTGGTGATGTCAAGGAAGTACTTTAAAAGACAATTTCCATTTGACAAACAGTACAATGTATCAGTTCGCGCTGAAATGACAGTCGTAAATCAAATTGTAAAGCCAGCAGTACTGCAAGCGCACTGCAAGACTTTGATAAATAGGGCGTCGACGACTGATGAATAATGCGTCTTAGCTCCGCTATTTGAATTAATACGCATTGTGTAGATGATCGCAATAGTTCTATTGATGCCCAAATAAGTTCCGTGTTTTTTTTTGCAATTTGTATTCTCGCGACGTAACCACTGAAACACGGTGACCGAAACTTTGTGCAGTAGCTTATTTTTTTATTTTGTTTTATTGCAACGCTTCCAACGTGACCCGCTTGCTGATACGTGCGCAGGTCACAAAAATCTGCCATTCATTTATAGTACCAATCAATCTGTTATCTCAGATCTAGTCACTGCTTGGTGGATTTCTAGCTTTTTATGCGTCTGCTATCTGAGGTTAATGAACTTCAGTTCTGATTGCTCATTCATCTTACATCATTGTGGTTGGGGTTATATTGAAATTTTTCTTTTTACCTTTTTCTCTGGCGACTGTCGTGGTATGTCATTAGTATATTACTGCGTTCATGGAATCTGCGTAGCTCAGTTTATATTCGTTTATTGCATTTGTAATTTCTCTTATTTGCGTCTCGCGTGAACGCTGCAACCGTGGTACCTAATTGCGACCTAACAAAAGGATTTTACGGATACGAAACCTTGTTGCACCATAATTTTTTGTACAAATTATACTCATTAAGTGAAATAGTTTTTTAAATTGTGTTGTTTTCTAGTTTTGCGTAGAATAAAGCTTCTTTGTTTCTGAGATAAATTCTTTGAGTATGTAGCGTTAAGTAAAAGGATATTGTATCCTTCAATTGATATGGTGTGTCAGGACTTTTATAGTCTAATGCTAGAGTAATTCTATTGTGTTCAGTAACTGTATCATTGTGCCTTCAATTGTGTGTAACTTTTGTCTATTCACATTGAATAAAGCAATTGTATCTAAAGGAAACGGGCAATTTTAGCCATCTCTAGCCAACGCCAACATAAATTCTAAATCGAATGATGATAGTCACGCGAACTTTGCTTTCTAAATTTTTAAATAATATGCCTACTATTTTCGTATGATATTTTTATACTTCTAACTGGAAGACATTATATATAATGTAATCATTATTTTTTTTATTAAACAGTTTGAAAGATGCTCACTTGCTCCCATAATCTGCGATAAGAGACATTCATATTTTATACATTTGTTATTACAATTTCACGTGACTTCAATTTTTTCCGCAATCTATTCATACTGTAATTGTGTGAAAACCATATTTCGACCAATCAAAACGTCATTAGTGAACTAAACGTTCACTCCAAGTTTAATCCGACTTATATAGTCATGCAGTGCTCAGCTTATTATATTAATGACGCTTTGCTCGCAGGCTTAGTGCGCGTATAACTTATTACCGGAATATGTTTTTCTAATGCCTCTCGTACTGGCCAACAAAATTTGTAGCGCTACCCAATTACTGATTTCATTTCACGTAGTCAGTGGGTACTCAGCTCTGATCTTATCGGAATCTAATAGCCGTCTAGACTTTTTATTCGCATGAAATGCAAATAAAATTGTATTCTTAAAAATTCAGTCTCGATTCGTCGCTATCGTCGCGTATCTCAGCTGACGGTGTAGTTCGCGCATCATCAAAACCAGTTGCAATTTCCTGCAGGCGATTTTCGGATTACGCAACACAAGAATATGCATTCGTTTTCGTCCAACTGCCAAGGCCACTGTGTCGACGACCACACGGGGGCGGGGCGTTCGCTAAGTCAATATCTCCTTAAGTGGCGGTTGCGAGTTAATCGTCGTGCATAATATATGTATGCACTTTCAATCTTAACTCAAACATCCCGTTATCGTCTTCATTCATAGACACCGATTATGTCTATATTTATAATGTCACTCCCCTTTTCTTTACGCGCGTGCTTTTGTGCGTTATTGATTGGGTAACCTAAATTTTGGGGCGACATAACGGTCGTGGACGCGATATCTTGTAGTATAACGTGTAAATCCCTCTTTTATCGGTAATATTTATTGTGAGCGCGCTTAACGCTCATGTTTATATGTGCGCCCTCTTCCTCCTCTTATGTTTTTCGTTTTCGACGTAGGCGTCGTTCGCAGCCCAGTTCTGTTTCCTTTCGGATTGCAGTAAAACGTGTCCGAACGCGACGGGACACGTCCAACTCGCGTTGGTCCCCGTTCAAACTCGGCGGTGATCTCGTGCGGACTTCCAATATTTTCACCCACGCCGCAAAATTCTATTCAACTCGGAGAGGTTCATAATCCGCTTAAAATAAACACACACATGGTAATGGCGACCCACGTTTTAGTCCCACGAAATTCGCATCGCTTTATGAAGGTGTTATTCATCTAGATTGCCTGGCGGTCGCAATAAAAGCGGGTTCACGGACGTGATACTGTCTCGCCGTTTTACGTGAAATGTGCACTTTTTTCACCAAATTACTCGGAATTTGTCTCGCTATAAGACAGTGCGAAAAGTCACATTAGAATTGTCACCGTAATGTTTGCTTTAGACGGCGTTATACGAAGCAAATGCACGTTTTATGACTTCATAAATAAATTTTATGACCTTTTTTTGGTCATACCTGTTTCTTATACGTCACGTTCTGTTGCAATTCGAAAATTAGCACATGTGTCTCGATATTTATAAAATCTAATTTATTGATTGCGGGTCTAGACACATCACGCTTAGCTATTATTAAGTCTTAGCAATGAGATCAATCAGAGTAAGCTCAATAGAAATTTCTGTTTGATGATTAATTGAAAGCTTTATATATCGAAAAATAGCTGACAAAACGAAACGCTACTTCGTGTTCGGGCTAAGATTATTGCGTTTAAGTTTTTTGAGTTATTTTTTGTTGTTGTGCGAATTACACACAAAAGGCATGTTGGGTAGCCGAACTTTTCAAGGACTAGTGTGTTACGCTTCAGGTGATTTCTGTTTGTTTCCCTATTTGAGCCTCGAAATTTGTCTAGCCCTGGTACCTATGCGCAACGTACATTAAACTGTCTTTATTTCAACTAAACGAACGCTTCGTTTTTGTTTTTTGAGTCATATGTATTCCACGCTTCGTCGCTTCTGATTTATAGAGGTCTTTGCTTCACATCTCTGTACCGAGATTAAGCACAGACGTGCTGTTTTTTACATTTTTAATGGTTTGCCATCATCAATTGTTAGCCACTAGCGGGCAGCGTTGAAATTAGTTGATTCAATTTGTCAGCGGTTTTTGCACCGTCGAAAATATCTTTTTCTGTATTCCGTTGTTTGTCTTCTTCATTGCCTTCGCGTCTAATGAGTGCAGCATCATTTGTAACTTTGCCACCATTCGTGCCGCTCGAAGAAATCGTTATGTCTTCTTTTTTTCTTAAATGTAATAACAGTTGTTTTTTTTTGTTTTCGTAATCATCGCGCGTTGAACATTTTGGGGGGGGGGGGGGGGAATACGTTTGGACACGGAAATCTTTGTCCATTTTTCTAGTGGTGGTATCTTGAGGGGTTTCTTAGTAGCCGTAATGGGATGGCCCAG
>DWGJ01002577.1:0-15355 GCA_018246895.1 Aspitha aspitha aspitha | reverse complement strand
AATAGATAATTAATTAATGTAATGTAAATATTATAATATTATAAATTTATGTTTTAAATATGTAATAGAATTGTTAGATCACTCCATATTTTGCCTATTACGGCATACAGATTTAAAACATAAATTTATAATATTATAATATTTACATTACATTAATTAATTATCTATTACAGCTTTATTAATTAATTTTTAAATTAAAATTAACTTATATTTAAAATCAATACAAAACCACGTAAAGTACACGTAGGTGGTGTTTTAAGAGATGCTAAGCGGTTTGTGATGTACCGAAACAAGCCACTTCGTAAGGTACTTGTTTCACCGACAACTATTAGTAAGATACATCCCTTTTATTATTATTACACCATCACGCCAGTACCCTAATGAGGTAGGCAGAAAGCACTAAGTGCCTAATATCTCTGTTCATACTAACCTGTAATTTACTAATATACATAGTAGGCAGATTTTTAAACAAATTCTTACATTAAAATTGAAACCAGGAGCACAAAGGATAATATATAGACCGCTTTCAACTCAGTTTAATGAAAAAGTTTGCCGCCTCGAAAACTTTCAGACACGCTACTTGCTAAGAAAAAAGGAAATCTTAATTTAGAGTTTAATTTCATGTTAAAAGTTTGATTATGAGTATGTACAGAATATGCACTCAAGGACGATTAAGACAGAAAAATTGTATTTATATCGGCGTCACCTAGTCTGACGAGGGCATGTGTGATGGATATATTGCGAATGACTCTTTAAGTTGCGATGATTAAAATGACGATGTTGATAAGAAAAAATAGATCCGACAGATATTTATAAAGGTGTAAAGAATTTTGTCAGCATCAATTTTAATTTAGTGTAAATAAATAATAACGGTGATAGTTATACATTAACAGTTTTAATATCGAAGTCCTAAACACGCCGTGGAAAAAACATTTTATATATAACAATATTGAGTACGTTTATTCTAGAACTAGCTGTGCCCGCGGCTTCGCTTGGAAATCAATATTTCGTGTGGAAATCAATATTTTGCCGTAAATGTAACATTTGTCGATGCTGCTCCACTCCTATTAATCATAGCGTCATGTTATATAGCCCATTGCCTTACTCAATAAATGGACCATTCAACACAAAAATAAACTTGGATTCGAACCAGTAGTTTCTGAGATTAGCGCGTTCAACCAAATAAACTCTTCAGCTTTATATTATTAGTATAGATATGTATATAACTGCGGACAAAATATTTATATGCTTTTCAATACATCCCAAGAGTATGGCCCAGCTTGTTATGTTAGGAAACATCGTTTATCGCCTATAATTTACACACTACCCATGAAAAAAGACGTAACATTCTCGTGCTACTCGCAGTACTTTCGCGTCAAATGTGTTTGTGGCTACTTTGGGACTTGTTCGACGTTGTAACTTGAAAACAAACAACAGATGTATAGCACTGTACCTAATACTTACTTCATGTTTTTTACTTATAGAAGTTCAATGAATTTGGTCGGGTACAATGACGCGCCTTGAAAAACCCGACGATTGTAGAGTCGTAATATCAGGCAGCAGTTAAAACACTTTACATACGAGTACCTTACAATCCCAACACACTCATCACCTATTATCTAATATAAATAACTTTTATTTAATTGGAGAAAGTGAAGGTACTTTTAAGTTCTAAAAGCTAGTAACTACTATTGGATGTAATATTGGGGAAGTAAAAAACTAGAAGGTGGTAGTGACATTACATTATCGCAGCCTTACCTACATACATATAATATGTTACATACGTCATTACTGACGCTGAAAAATTTTACTGTCTAGTATTTCTTAATCGATTCTATTAAGATTGTGGTAAACAAACAGTAAACAGTTATTATTATTCGTTTTCTTGATCGTAATTTAGCTGGTTTTCGTTTCACATACCCGCAATCGTCTGTTTATGTGTCCCGACCTTGTAAAACACCATAGTAAGAGACTGCGTAATGCGTAAATGTGTTTCAGACTGCTTTGGGACTAGTTTGATGCGACCCAAGAGCGAATAAAGGTGTTTGATGGCCCCACTAACGCGCAAACGGCACTGTTCCTCTAAATTCAGTGCGTGGTTGATAGGAGAAAATAAAAACAATGCAAAAATCAAATTATTTCGTAGTTAAAATTAATTCGATCAATTTTAAGTGATAAATCAAATCATTCAATACATTTATGTATTCTGATATGGACTGCTACGTTTCGACACCCTAAAACGTTCGCTTGGACAGTGCATAACACTTGCTTGGATATTATACGGCTTTTGTAAATAAATGTATATTGTACTGATTAAAATAACGACGTTGTTTCTTGCTGTTACCAAGATAAAAAAGAAATGAAAAGGTGCCAAGCAAGGAAACGGGATCGTGAGAAACGGCTAATTCCAAACCGCAACAAGTTAACCGTGATTTATTTACCGTAACGACGGTTGCGAAATTCGCCACATAAATCAGTAACGCATACCGGGACACGTTTTAGTACAGGGTAACAAATAGAAGACAAAAAAAATTATTCCTATTTCAAAACCACGCTTTTTTCAAAGTTTCATTCTTTAAAGCGTTAAAAATTTATAAGAGGGAAATTTTACAATACGCACGCCGTACGCTCCATCCGATAACAATCGACAGAAAACAGAGATAGCACTATGCGTAAGAGTGGGACGTTATGATACGCACGAAAAATTACGCTGCCGAATAAGAACCTACATTACATTCTATACAGACTTCGATGTATAAGTTGTCATTGAATATAGTGACTAAAGATGTCACAAGACGAACCAGCCACGAAGATTCTTCGATTTTAGAACACCAGCTCAACGTAACGGCAGTACGTAAAAGTCTTGAAATTTATGTGTATATTTGTTAAACACTATACATATGTGTTGATTTTACGCTGTACTCCTAATGTGCTGTAAAGCAGCTGAGTAAAAATTATGACAAACTGTTTTTAATATTTCCTTATATCTGTAATTTTTACATCACTAATGCCGGTTCTACAAAACTTTGTTTACGATAAGTAATAAAATGCTATCCCTTTTTTGTCTATAATAACAGTTCTAAGGCTGTAAGTTGACTTTTTTCTAGAACATAACCGTAAAGGTACAGACAGACCTTACAAGCTTCTCTTTAATATTAAATACAGATGATGTTATTATACTTTTAAACGATGTTTCGATTCGTATTGCCGTTCATAGATGAACTAAAGAACAGACATATCATTAACTGTTACTATCATAAATAATATAACGACAATAAAACCGAATTGAATTTATGAACGTATTCATATCGAAATTCCTCAACGTAATTAAATTTAAAAAGTTACCTCCATGAATTAATAATATTCATGAAACATTACCGTAGCATACATTAGGTTGATTCTTGTATACACAACACATTGATTTTAAACCACTTTCTTGCTAAGATAACACCAGAAGGATTTAAAACTTGGTTGTGGAGTGTTTATAATCTGAGCTCTTAAAATTGAACTGAGTGTGATATTTTGGTCGATCAATTATTTTATAACAACAATATTTTCTCTACTACGAGCTACTCTGAGCACCGTAAATATCTCGACAAGCGGGAGAAGAAATACACAGCCAAATATTTACGATCTATATTCAAACGATGTGTTTAATCTTCCGAGTGACTTATGCTCAGCACTTTATTTTTTCTGGAAACGTCGCGCAAAGGAAACATACACGTTCTTTCATAACCTCCAAAATATAACTGTAACAGAACGCCGCATTAATGATATTTTTGTATCATGAAGACTTCCTATATTTTATTACTCACATAAATTTATGGTAATATGCTTATGATAATTTTATTTTTCGTTATTTTCATTCAAATTATTTGCACGCGTAAGTACATATGCATACCCCTTGTCGCATAATTATTGGCGAAGAACACAACAAGTTGTCTTTTAAAGCAATGGAAGAATGTTAAGAATGATAGGAGCAATGACTAAAGGAAATTTAGAAGAACTTGGTGTCTAGTTAAATCTGTCAAGGATTTAGCGACAAACTTGACCTTTTTCACATTTACGTTTTTGGTGAACTTTTTACATTTTTTTATAGATTTCATTCTGTAACTAGACATAAATGATTTATTTTGTATTGTATTAGTACTATATGAAAGGCGAATTACGAATATATTGCTTTCATATAAAAAAACAGTGATCTAATTTCCTGTAGAGAGCTAAATGATCGCACAACCTTAAAAAGATTACAGCCCAGCCCGACATTGATCGATCGAGTGGCAGTAATCGACTTCTTAGGGGAAATAACACGAACCCATGACAAAAACACATCCTTACACGACTATATGATAGGATAATGGCTGGTCGCGTGTTGTTGATTAATTATCCCCGGCTTTTGTGTTTTAAACCCCGCGAGTTATGTGCGTTATTCTATCCACTTCTATTCTGCTAAAATACAAACATTATTATTCTAGCTCGCAACCTATTCGGAATATTTATGATACTTACGAATTTACCATCGAAAATGTCAGACGCTGAAGTTTTTACGTCCTTCCTATACGCGTATATACTACTTCCAAACGGATGATTACAAGAGTGACATTGATTGATAACGCGATACAATCGACGGCTCCAGGGAAATTACTACGGAACCCTGACAAAAACACATACTAATACGACGTGGACACATGACGATTGATCGATACACAAAGAAATGGATCGCGTCAATTAAATGGTGATTAACGACGTCCTTTACGCGTTACGTAAGCAGATCAAGTCCTTTCTTAGTATTATAATATGTACGTAATCTGACGTCGTTCGTGTGAAATAAAAATGTCGCCTTTCATTATCCACTAGCTGTGCCTTCGTCCGCGTGGAAATTAATATTTTTCCGTTTTTGCAACATTTTCAATTGCTGCTTTACTTCTATTAGTGATAGCGTTATGTTATATAGCCTATAGCCTTCCTCAATAATTGGACTATTCAACGCAAAAATAATTTCAATTCGAACTAGTAGTTCCTGAGATTAGCGCGTTCAACCAAACAAACTCTTGAGCTTTGTTATATTAGTCTAGAAATATTGATAAATATAGTCATACATTTACAAAGACACTTCAATGAAAGCTACGATATAATAATCCAGTTTGTCTAATCCTACCTTATAACCGCGAATTTAAAAACTGTGATAAAGAACGGTAATTATAATAGTATGGAATCATAGGAGATTCGTTTTAAGGTTACAATACAATAAAATATTCAACGAAAATAAATAATTGAGAAATAGCAACTAAAATCTATTAGTATTGCCACCTTTAGGTAACGGTTTAATGATTTTTTTTTGTTTTGCTGCTTTTAAAAGGGCTTTCAATTTAGATCGATATTCAGCTATAGCATTCATAAGTTGCCTTTTAAAAATATGGCTTCCTTCAATAGATTGTCCAATTTTCATGAAAGAAATCACAGAGTTCATTTGAAACACTGGCAGCGGATTTTGACCCGAGATTTTTACCCTCGAATAAGGAGATCGGGAATAAGCAACTTTCATTATATGAATAAAAATCACTTTCCGTGGGTTAATTTCGCAAAAACTCAAAAATGGCTAGATCGGTTTGAATAACTCTATTTTCTACCGACTCCAAAAGTAACAATAATTTGTACCTACATTATAATATCGTCGGTAGGTACCTAGTACTAAATGTATGTTGATTATTAAGTTGTTGAAGAACACGTAATTATATTTTTCTTTTGAGTGCATACCTATTAATTATACCTTGTTTTGGAATACTAAGTTTTTGAAGTTGGTTTTTGTTTTGTTAAAATTGTTGTTTATTTGTTTTGTTCGCTTCACACAGGAATAATTTAGAAAAGGAAAATTAATAAAAATCCTTAGCCAAATATCACAAAAATCTGAAATATCGAAATAGGTTACTTTGTATGGGTATTGCCACTTTGGATAGCGTTAAAAAGATGGCATTCGTTAGGGGGATCTACCGTTTGCCTGCTACTCAATGATTTTTCTTGTACCGTGTTAATGAACCGCTGCGGGTTTGCTTGCCCTCGGGCTTGCTCTATCCATATGTGGCACCTGCATCGATGATTTATAAATCAATAGGATAAACGGCATAGAAGTTTATATACCGAAATTTTTTATTTGAAGAGAGAAGCAAACGAGTAGGCAGCAGTCAGAAGTGGCTGCTGTCGCCCATGGACATCTGTAATCGACTCGTGACAGGGCTGTAGTTACTGTTATTATGAATCTAGTAGCATAATATTTTGTAATTACTAATTTTCATGGTAAAATGCTGCCCTGCAGTACTACTACCTTATAACAAATTACAACAGTGTATGTAGCATTAACCCCTCTTCGCGAGATAATATTGTATGCCAACTTTTATGATAAACAACAAACAACATCCAATTTATAAATCTGTATAGATTTCGTAACAGTTCATCGAATCCGATCCAATTAAATCAATTTTTAACTTTAACAACTTTAACTGGCAAATTTGAATAACGAACTAAGTTGCGCAGTTCTTTTGTTTTTGATTTGATTTCACGACTTTGATTTGATAAAAATTTAAATATTCATTCGACGTAAATTAAAACGCTCGATCTTGGATGTAATGAAAAAACTTTTGAGTCAGATTTACAACACAAGTGGGTGTTTATTCTTAAGGTCTCATGCGATCTTTGCCACGTTTCATTCGCCAGCATTTTTTTGTCAATTAGATTTTTTATAATCGCTGGCTCATTTAATTGTGAGCAGTTTTCATTACTGTCTTCTGAGCTAAAGATTGAAAGTTAATATTCCTTCAATTTTAAGGTAATTCGATATTAATACTTATTAGATTAATATTACTAACAGTCCTATTGCTACACTTTTGTTACTAATGTCCAGTAGTAGTTTGCTACTCTCTTCATGTACATGTTTAAGAGTACCTATATTGTGTAATTCATAAAAAAGGATTCTGTATTTTTTAGCATTCTGTATTCGTTACGAAAGGCTGAGTAAATAAAAAAGTTAAGACAAAGCTGAATCAACAACAATAAACCATGCTGTTAATTATTTCGTGTAAGATATAGGTAGGTATACTTGGATTGTTACCATCTACTCGTATACTAATGGGAAATCTCACACTCAGCTAGTATGATATAATTGTGTATATAATATACGAGTAGGTACATAGATACCTACCGAAGTACTAAATCCCCGTTTGTACTCACCTTTTAAATAGTAAAAGGAACTTGGAAACGATCAAAGGAACGCTTGCAAACATTCTTTAACTACATTTCTGAAGCGAAAAACGTTAATGATAAACCAAGCAATTTGCGTAATCCTAAGTGGCGGCGGCGAGCACCAGTAACGCCCTATCTGGGCTTATTCCAATGAGCGCTATCACGATTTTTGCTTTTCCAAAACATTTTATATACACTCCACGGACGGAAGCGAAACGTAATTGAGTATCATCGTTATTATTTAATCAAAACAACGCAAACCTCTGCAACGTTCCCTAGCCTAGTTCACTTCGTCTTCAGTGATATAACTTTCTTTGTATTGGAGATCAGTAATTTAAATACAATAACCACTAGATATGTTTGACCGCATCATGGTAGCTGCATCTGTTATATCATTGCATGAAATTTAGCAACGCTGAATAAAATACATGTGTGTTAACAGAATTTACCCAATACATTACGAAGTGCAGCTCAAGAGATCCTCCTATTTTTAAATCACTTAATCCAAGAATGTTATGTTGGCTGAACTTTAGTTCTTACGTCCTCTCAATTGAGTTAATTAGCAGTCAATCACAAGGACTTTAAATTGCACAGCTGAGTGGGTCTGGACGTTAAATTTAAAAATCCTGCTAAAATCAGAAAGAGAATGGAAGTACTTCCAACTTGTTGAAAAGATTTATCTGCTAATTGCATGGGATGATTAAATCTTAATAATCTACAAGCCTATATTTACAAAAAAAAATGTAGTTGAAAAAAACTGAAAAACGTTTTTACTAAAACGTGAAAAATCATTACTACATATTATAGGTAGAGGTAAAATAATGACCGAAAAATATTAGTACATATTTTTGTAAAAAAAGCGTGGCGTTCTTTATATATGAGTAATATACGAAAAATGTGGCAGAAATCCAGCCTACTTACGAGTACTTGTACATATCGCGTCGCCACCACAATACCACAACCGACAAATATACCACACTAGGAAGAACGTTATAATAAGTCATTCCTAAATACATAGTACCTTTCTGAAACCTTTGGCAAATTTATTAAATTCCAGCTAAAGCGCGCAATTTCGAATTCTACGAAAATGCTCGGTCACCGAAGATTGTGATATACGACGCCGGTATGTGTGTTCACTAATTGGATTTTTTACGGAATATGGCGGTGAATGTGAAAACTTGTCAAACTTATTTGAATCTCCGTAATTCAGTAAAATACTTATCACTATTTCGACGGATAGATGTGTCGTTTTTAATACTTTAAAAATTTCGAGTTCCCGCGAAGTTAGAGTGGTTATTTGAACCTCAAATGTTCAATAGGTACCTTAAAGGCCATTTCTTGCCAAAGTACTGTAATAATAGCAAAATATGCACACAAATCGTGATCGACAACAGTTTCCTAATTGTATGTCTATAGCACTAACGCGTCTCTTATCAATTAATATTTATAATTGTTGTGATTTTGAAATCATCAACTCATACTAAGCAAACAGTTCAAATTGGGCATTGCCTGTCTAACCAGTAAAGACGAATCCATGCTCCTTTTGAATAATAAATCCATTCTTCGAATTCTCGGACCAGTAAATTCTGTTTAAGTACCCTATTTGCTTCCGCCATTAAGCTAATTGGTTGCAAAATAAAGTGCCTGCGTAGGTGAAAATCTTCTTGAAATTGTCGAGGGTCTAATAAGGGTACTTAATATATGCCTTATTAACAAATTTTCAAATTAAAGGGCTGTTGATGGTGCGATTAAAGATACTTTTCATCCAAAAATAACTATCCTAATTATTAATTAGCAAATTTTGCAATCGTGTATAGATCGTTACGTTTTTATTGATTTACATACACAGTACATTTGCATCAGTCGCGTATATAGTTACGTTACTTCATTGACTAGCTCATAATTTAATAATACTGAATTAATTGAAGTAATACTGAATTATGTAAAATCACGGCTGTTTGTTCCAAATCTAGAACCGTGTCAATAAAGAACTCAAAACGAACAGTAAATGCGGTGGAGTTGCTACTTGTATATTGGTATTTTTGTTCGTACAATTTCAATAAAATTCAATTAGCGATCGTAGAAAGCCGCCACTGGAGCAACCGGCGGTCGTATATCAAATCTTCGATGAATAACCCAGATATTTTTGCGAAATTTTTATCAAAAAAATCTGAATTAAACCGATGAAGTTGACCATAAACACATCACTTGATGGTGCTCCAGTTTCACAAACTCTCTCTGTGATATTTAATAAATTTCATATACGCCTGATGGTTGCATGCATTTATTTGTGCCGCAGCTATTTGCAGGGGAAAATCATTCAATGTGTAATGCGTTACCTAAGTTCAAAACGATTTCTTAAGAACTAGCAGTTCTAGTGTCTAGTGGTTCTACTAACGGCAAATATCTCGGAATGAATTTAACTGTTGGAAAAATATATCAATTCAGTTAATAATCACAATATAAACCTTTCAAATAGTTTTTCTGTTAACTAAAATACCTATGTTAAAAGTAGTTTCAAACTCCACCGTTATACAGGACACGGCTTTGACAAGCCGTGTGTCCTGCTTTATGTATGACCTCAAAACTGTAAGAAAAACTTTGGAGCTCTGAAGGAAACTTGGAATCACTCTTCCTTGAAGTTTCTCCGTTGCATACAGATACTGGCAACTCTTGATTCGGCTTAAAGTTTGGAGCCAATAACATGAAAGACCGCCTAATCCCAACAATTATTAAAAGTCGAGGTCACGTGGCCTTTGGATGTACCAACTGATAACTATTTTTGAAACACCTTATTTTTGTAAGGCGATAAACATTTTCGATCGTATGTGAAACAAATGTAATTGTAACAGGCTAGTTCTTCTATTTTTCAAAAACTGCAGGTATTCTACATAATAATATAGTGATAAATTACTCAGAACTCGGAAGGGTCTGTCGAAGATCTATAAATAATTCATATTTTCACATCACTTTATAAATTTACCACATTCGTTTACATCTTTTCCGATAATGATCTTCTTTTGTTTTTTCCGTCACAACGTTCCGTCACATCATCCAGCCAGTCTCCGTAGGTGGCCAGTATTCTTCCACAAATATCAACGTAACAATAGTTAATATTAAATCATGGTGAAATAGAATATCATTATATTTGCAAAGATACATTAGACGTATAAATTGAAAAAGTAACATATATATTAAGTTTCTATTTGTTATGCTCTTGGTAAACTTTAAGGTGAAGTCGGCATTTGCATTACTGTATTGGGGTCGAGGAAATAGCTAGAATTTGCAAGCACAACACATCACACTTTTCCTCCGTCTATTCCACAAAACATGTTTTTTTGCGTTTTATTGACTCGTTAATTAATAATTTTAATAGGTACTGGGTATTCGCTAGCTATTTTTATTTGTATAAAATAGCAAATGAGACATCAGAAATCTGTATCAGCAGTAGCAGACATCTGTAACAGACTCCTACTCATAACACGGCTAGGGACTAAGTTAAGTATTAAGTTGGAATAATTGATTTGTATTTTGATGTAGCAAAAACGAATTTTACGTTGACTGAGTGATAAAAGTGTATTTAGACGTAAATATATTTATAATTCTCCGCAAACAACTGTGCCCGGAGAGACTAAAGTTTTTCTATCTCATTTTTCTTTGTTGTTGTTTAAAATTAAGATGGATGTGTTATTTTAGAAAGTCTTTGAAGGCTTCATGCAAACATGCTCGCAGGAAATTACAAACGAACGAGGTTAGATTGAAAGTCGGCTTTTTAGATGTGAAATTCGTTTTTTATGCTTGTGTTTATACATACATATATTTAATTTTGTAGAGGTACATATATATACATACATACATAGGTACATATACATTTTAATAATGAAAGTCCTATAGACATATGTTCCAATTGCTGCAATATTTCTATCATGTTTTGGAAAGAAGTAAAGTTGATTACTACATATACTTATTTATTTCCCTAAAACGAATTTAAATAACGAATATGCTAGAATTTGATGCTTTCGATAGAACTCAGACAATGCTAAAACATGGTAAGCCCTTGATGTGAAATTAAGGTTTATTTTCAAGTGTTTGTTTTTATTCAATAACCTAATAGTTTTAATCTCAGTTAAATGAAATCATATGTACCTACGATAAAAGTTATAATAACGTGTAGAGATCTTTTAGAATATTACGTTTTGCGTTTGACATATGTAATAACATGAATACATCTGGGATCGTTCGTATTTGCGTACCGCGTCATATGGACATCTTATTATGTCTCTCTGGGAATATGAACTTATTACCCGCATTGTCTCGAGTACGACAAAGTTAACATATATTTGGAGACATATGTAATTTTTGAGACGATTTGTTCACATGCTATATTCAGGTATATTAGCATCTACTAATCTTTAGGCGATATTGAAACATGACGGCTATTGTACCTCCATCAGCCCTTAGAAGCAGTATGGTGAAGTACATTCCAGGCTTTAATAGGACGTGGGACGTAGAGAAACGGTCGCTTATATACACCGACAACTGCAACTGATTTCCAAAAGGACTATAGGAATAGGACCGTTAGTATTAGCTTGTTGAGTTAATTAATTAAATAAATAAATAAATAAATAACTGGGAACATTTCCACACCCGGCTGTCTGATCCCAAATTAGGCAATTTAATGCCTGTGTTATGGTGCCCGGACAGCTGATAAACATACGATATAGGACTTGTATAGATATTTTTATTACGTCCAGACACAGAACAAACAAATGTGCTCATCACACAAATGTTTGTCCTGGGTGAGAATCGAACCCACGACCTCTGGTTTTGCAGTCAGAGTCTCTAACCACTCGACCGCGAGGCCAGTCATAGGAAGTCAATAGGATTGTAAATGTTATAAATTACTGTTATTAGTATACCATCAGGTCCGGTTCTTAACGGGATAGTCTTATATCCTTTGAGACCTGTCGCATATATGCCCTTACCTTATGGGTATCGAACCAACAAAATCAGACTCAGCGTCACTAACCTATACACCAATAGGACTACTCGTTTGCTACTTTTTTCTCATAAAAAAATCGAATTAAAAAATTGACGTTATCTCGAGTGGTACAAACCTTCGATGTAGACTAATATAACCTGTAGAGAAGTGATTGAAAAAAGCTTTTACATCTCAAAATGTAACAAAAACAAACAAAAAAAAATGTATCACACACTGCTCACATTACCTGTGTGTCAACAACACCGCCACGTGTCAAATTTGGTCCATTCCAAAGTAAACTATCGGTCCCGGATTCGAGGCCGTTTGCGGTCAATATTTGTAATGTTGGTTAAACAATCGGGTAAGTGCGTGCCAGACCCGCTGGCTCGAGCTTAACGAGGCAACCCGATAGCATTAAAACATCCACATCGGTATTAGGTGACAAATTGAACTTGTTAATATCAATATTTAAATACGCGGGTTAACAACAATAGCTGTGCCCGCAGTTTCGCACGCAGCTTCGCCCGCGTGGAAAGCAATATTTTCTTTTCTCGTTTTTGCAACATTGCTGCTCCACTCCTATTAGTCATAGCGTGATGTTATATAGCCTATAGCCTTCTTCAATAAATGGACTATTCAACACAAAAATAATTTTTCAATTCGAACCAGTAGTTACTGAGATTAGCGCGTTCAACCAAACAAACTCTTGAGCTTTATAATGTTAGTATAGATTAGCCTAACAAAGCCCGTTTGAAAACTTTGAAAACTCTTAGGTATTGATGTAGTGCAGTAAAACTTACATATGTCGTGTTTGGCATCAGAGTTTTCGTAGTTTGGTTGGCAGCGAACATAAGGCTGATTCCACCCCAAGGGTCTCGGTATACGAATTCATCACCTGCAACAAAGAAACTCTTATTAATACAAAATCTTATTCAGAGGGTTTTTAAAATTAAAAGTATTTTAATAATTCCTTTAATTTTAATTTTAATTTTAATAGCCTCCGAAACTGGCGTGTATGCATGAAGAGAGTGATGAATGATGATGATGAATGAAGCACCCCAGGTTTGTAAGGATAATATTTGGTATTCTCTTTATCTGAAGAAGATTAAAAAAGTAAATCTAGTGAACATTCAATTACCTCATTTTAATTGTTGGAGCGCATATGGGAACTAAATTTTAATTAAAACCTCACGTGATACGTGCAATTTGTTTCATTTACATGTGCAATATATTTTATATGTCAAATATGATTTATCGTTTTAATTATCCGGTGGTAATTAAAATACACACTAATGGGCATATTCGCTTTAATTTGACTGCAGCAATTATAAAATTGATTTTTAACAATTAACCCATAAATAGAATTAATAAAAGCACATTGATTGCTAATATAACATAATATATAAACACGTAACGGTTATTATAATTCAAAATTGTAATGAATATGTCCTATATATATATGTATGTTATTCGAATTTGCTCTTGTAATTATATCAAAATAAATTTGACGTCTAAATAATAGAAGATGTACTTTACCCTGCAAATAAACGAATTGAATTGAAATTGAATTTGACAGTTGGAATATTGGTGGTGGAATATTGGCAATTTACAGTTACGGAGATGTCCACGTCCAACAGTGGGAGGCATTTAGGCACTTCCATTCGAAATAGCCCACAGATTATTGTGCACATTCGCAACATTATCGGAAAACAATTACGCTCTCGTTAAAAATGTATTAACCGTAATAACGTGACAGGCGAGATGAACGACTGAGTTGGGAAAATTGTATGACTAAGTACGTTATTACGGAATTGGGTGAAAAGTATGGAAATTGCTGTTTACAATAATAATAACTGGGCTGTTTTCGCACACAGCTGTCTTATTCCAAATGAGGCAATCGAATTCCTGCGTCATGGTAACTGCACAGCTGGTAAAAACATATACATAGTATACGTTCGATATATTACATATGTAGATGTTTTTACTATACCCAGAACAAACAAATGTGCACAACGCATGAATATGTGTTCTGGGTGGGAATCGAATCCACGACCTCCAGTTTTGCAATCACGACATCTAATGAGCACGAGACCAGTCGATAATGAAAGTTGAAACGCTGCGTTGTTATACCAGATTAATATCTTTAGGATTTTATATGGCAACGGGAGGTTTTCTGCATTTCTTAATATGTATTTAAGTAGTAAAAGAGTGATGAATGTACAAGAAAAACTTCAAATCTGTCACGATATCAGATATTTGGCACTCGGTATATTCTGCTTACCCCGTTACTGCCTGCCAAACCCCCTCTCGCCCATAAGAAACGACTCTTTTCAACAATGGATGGAAAATAATGGAGTTGATAGGAAAAGACGAGAACACAATATGAAATATGAGAGTTATTTGGATGTAATTATGAAGCTTACAACTATACAAAAGCCATTATTTATGTAACAGTAATTAATTAGTTATAATAAGCGACAATAGATGGCAGCTATTACAATAATAGAGAGCAATACACTGCAATATTAGCGAAAATCTTTCCGCGCCTTCCCCATTTACGACATCATTTGTACATTCCGATTCATTACGTAAAACTATTGAACAAATACTTTTACAGCGTAGAAACATTGCGCAATTTACGAATGGTTGTACGCAGTTAGTTCGGTTCATTTTACCAATGATTGTACATATTCGTAATGGGTTCATTCTCTTTGTTACTAGAAGTACTCGTATGTGTTATGAATAGTGATTGTTTTCCTGTTTGAATTGTGTTCTACGAAAGTATATCTGTGACAAAAAGCATTAAAATTTAGTCGTAAGAAGTCATTATGTTTAAGATTGTACACAAGTAATTGGATTGCAGTAAATCTTATTAGAATTGCGTGGATGTTTAACACAAAATAGTTCCTTCGTAAAATTGTTCCAAGATTGTATTAGCATTAAACTAGTGTTATCGATAATGTCTTTGGATATCTATGTATGTATTTTGTCTATAATTCAAAATGTTTCGTATCTAAAAATAAATAATATTTCGTCTGTTTGTTTTTCATTAAGCACATTGTTTTTTGAATAAGTATTGCTTTTTTTAATATTGATGTTTGTCTTTAAAGACACTTTAAAGATAAAGCGTCCTATTCA
>DWGJ01002576.1:0-15357 GCA_018246895.1 Aspitha aspitha aspitha | reverse complement strand
GCCTTTACTTGGAGTTTTATGCACTTCCTTTTCTCTATAAAATACAGGAGAATATTTATTGTTCCACGTTTCTATAAGCCGCCATTAACCTCACTTTTTTACTCCCTGTCCAGAAATGACATTGACATCTACCGTAGATCATACATGCATAAAGACAGAAGCGACACAGTGTAGTCTTTACATATATACAAACGTAATAGGTATATCTTTAACCGCTTTTCACAGCTAGAGGGCATATCAGAAACTCTTCAAGACAGAAGTAACGAGATTTATTTATTCATTTATTGACTCGTTCTATATACTTCCACCGTTGTAATAGAATAGTAACGAAGGGCGAATTCATGCTTAACGGCATCTTCTGCCTAAACCCTAAACCTTGTCTAAGTAACACGCTTATTTATAAAGTACTAGTGGACCTGACCATGCGTTGCCGTGGTTACACATGTCAAATCATATATGTCAAATATCGTGCGTTCAGAAATTGATTTTACGTAAAAATTATTTGACAATTGATATTTATTATTTATTTATTTTAGAAAAACTATCCTATCTTTTAAGTCGGATCAAATAATGAATATGTACAAAGTTTCATTGAAATTGGTGTAGTGGTTTCGGAGATTAGCGCAAACGAACATCGTGATACAGGATTTTTATATATATAAGAGATAAGAGAAGAGACTTATTCTATGTTAATTTTCTAGACATGCATTTCTGTACGATACGCTCGCTGCAAAATAGTAACATTAATATAATCTATGGGTATGAAAGGCAAATTTAGGCAGGTTATCTCGTGACGCCGACTTACTCAGATGATGGCAAAATACCTAATTCTTACGTAATAGGCAAACGAATACATTCTACAGTGAAAGGTTGTGTGTCAATCTGTCCGTCGATCGTCATTTGATATTTGGATGCGAAGACGTTAGCCAATGCCAGTAATGTTACATATTTATATTGTACTCATTACAAAACCAACGGCTACTGGCATGCCACTGTCACTTACAATTGTATTAGACAAAAGAATGACAACAGACTTGCAAAATGTTTGCATTGCCGTGCAATATACAGCTGCCGTGACCATCGATATATCGATATATTATACTAGATCGGAGGAGCCTGCCTAAATTGTGTCCATCGAAATAAAGAGAAACAAATGAGGCCACTTAACTGTCTCTCTTATTTTGCGCTGATTAGACAAAGACAAGTATAGGTCACTTTCTTCCCTCTGTTATTATTTGTTGGACTCTCACACTCACAGGCCTGCCTATGACTGCCGCTCTTTATGTATGTTATCTCTTCAGCCGGAATTGACTCGAGCAGACCTCAACTGTAGGGGATAGGGGACTTAAAATCATCCAACCGGGAGTGTACTCGTATGTATGAAGATGTATGAATGTAGAAGCACGTAGTCTGCGAGGATATTTGGCATTTGTTTCTGTCTGTTTACTGCTGTTCTCGCGTGATATCTATATTTTCTATATTTATATTATAAAGCTGAAGGTTTGTTTGGTTGAACACGCTAATCTCAGGAACTACTAGTTCGAGTTGTAAAATTATTTTTTGTTCAACAGTTCATTGATCGGGGAAGGCTATAGGTTATATAACATCACGATATGACTAATAGGAGTGGAGCAGCAATGACAAATGTTACAAAAACGGGAAAATATTGATTTCCACGCTTGCGAAGCTGCGGACACAGCTAGTTTTATGTAAGACTGAATAGGATTTACAAACCGAATACAGAAACGAACTGACCTGTTAAAAAATACTAAACATTATGCAATGATTGTTTGTGTGCACGCCACACGCGCATTGCATTACGTTTTAATATGGGAACGACGAACAATTGTCGTTTTGTGTGTCGTCGCGAAGGGCGTCGTCTTTCGTGAGCGATCCTACTTTTTGTGTGTCAGTAATTATGTATATATACGTACTAGCTGTGCCCGCATCGTCGCCTGCGTGGAAATCAAGGAAGAGTTTGTTTGGTTGAACGCGCTAATTTCAGGAACTACTGGTTCCAATTGACAAAATATGTTTGTGTTGAATAGTCCATTTATTGAGCAAGGCTATATAACACCACGCTATGGCTAATAGGAGTGGAGCAGCAATGACAAATGTTGCAAAAACGGGAAAATATTGATTTCCACGCAGGCGAAGCTGCGGGCACAGCTAGTAAACTATAATATGTTGGAAGGTATGACGTATAACTGTGAAGTACCTACCTATTCTCACGATAATTTCTTTGCCGTTGTAGTAATATTACATCTTTTACGACGCAAAATATTGCTATATGATTTCTTTTAATCCATTACCTTTTTATTGAATTTTGAGGCTTAAGCCTAAATGACTGTTTGTTTGGAGTGTCTGTAATGTGTATCCACGAAAATCGATAGTAAGCCAGTTTCTGAACACCGCAATTTTCTATCCAATAAAGGGAAGTACAAATGGCCACCCTGATGTATTCAGGCTAGGTGTAGATACAGGTTGATTACATTATGTGGATTTAGTATCCACTGAAACTCCCTTGGCGGTCGCACGTATGTACGCAAAGAGCTTACCTACCCAGATTAGATTCTATACTCGGATGGCCTATCACCTATGTTGAAACAGAGTTCACATTCAATATAAAATGCCTATATAGATACATGTCTATTATTATTATCATATACCATTTCGTTATTAGTTACAACAATTAAACCAAAATTAAAAAATAGGTTATTATAATTCACCAAATATTCGAATTGGCGGTTTTTGAACGATTTTCTCCTAAGGAACTCTAAATTATACAAAAGACAATAGAATAGAAATAACAATTCGAAATTCGAATCTTGTGACGTTCCGCAACATCAGACGCAAACGGGAAACTATCGAACGATTTGTCAATAAAGGAAAAGCGATTTGTTCGACCAATTGAATGATATAATAATATTGTTATTGCGTAACGTAACAGAATAGCTATAAAGGTATTCTATTGAATTATTAAACAGGCTTTCTCATAACGAATTTGACGCGGATTGAAATGAGGCTTCAATACATAACTGTGATTAAAATGATTCTATTTACCAACGTATGTCTAGATTTCAACCGTATCATTACTTCCTATTAGTTTTTTGCTTGATTTGACTTTATATGCATCCTGTCATGGTCCAAATTTAACAGGTTTTACATGGTTGATAATAAAATTACGATAATGGCATTTAAATCTAGGAATGCGATTTTCCTTTGGGTATTGGTCAATGCGTTCTACAGAGTCTGAACTAAGGCTTTCATTATACGGTCGCATCGCTGTGGGCAATTCGCAGCGCTACTTAGAACGAGGGCAACGAATATTAAGTTCAAGTGTCGAATCTCTGTTTATTCCGATGTAGTATGTTTTTTGACTACTGTTGGTTTTGCCTACGATTTAACGTGACAAGAATTGAGATCAAGTACGCTTGCGCAGAAAGTACATTGTTCGCTATTGTCTATTCCAAATGCTAATTCCAAATGCTGTCTTTCTCATATCGAATTTGCTTAACATTCTCCACTGGCCAATACTTATTACCTAATAAAATTGGTTGCCTATACTGTAGTTTAGCAGTCGTAGTTGACGATTCTTAGAAAACCCTCGGTGGGTCACAAAAGCTAATCGTAACTAAGATAGGTAACTAATGTCCAGCTAATCTAAACCATTAATAAGAATTCGTGCGAGAGAGGCTGCGTGAAAAGTCGCACCGTTTGTGTGTTGAGATAAAAGAAATGAGTAAGAAAGAGAATTTCTTTCGGATGAGTAATTAAGCGGAAGAGATTAAATGGACGCGAAAGAAAACTTTCCCGGGATCGACACAACTCTTAGAAGATTAACCACTTGGTTGAATACTGATTAATTGAACATGGTCGTTTTTATACAGATTAACATGAACGTATTTGTCGGTCAGAGATTGGCTGTTGGGGAGTTAAGAGCCTCCGAAACCGGCGTGTATGCATGCAGAGAGTGATGAATGTAGATGAAGAACGGCATGTTTATAAGGACAGAGATATTTGGCACTTGGTACTTTCTGCCTACCGTTTTAGGCACCTGGCGTGATGACTTGTATGTATGTATTTTTCGCAGGGTGGCGGGAAGAAATTGGACGAGGGATGCCCAGGACCTTGCTCAGTGTCGTGTCTCGCGTAAGCTTATGCCCAGAAGTGGACAAAATTTATCTGATGATGATGATGTTGATGACGATTTTAGATAAAGAGAATCATGATGTCTAGTGATATGAATTTCAGTCTCCCACTACAGGGGTGTAAGTTCAAATCTTAGCACGCACCTTTGACTTTACAAAGTTGCCTGCGTTTCATAACTTAAGTACCGGGATAACGGTGAAGGACAACATTTTGAGGAAATCTGCACATTTTAGAAGTTATGAAGCTTTAAATATATATATATGTATATAGTATGGCGCAATTTTCATATTATGTAATAGTAATAAGTAGGGAAGCTTCTAATATGGCTGCCTCATTTCACAGAACTCCTACATCTCGGATTGTTGAAGACGATACTATAGTCTAAGATATCTTTAGTAATAAATGAGGCTCTCAGAACACTAAGGCTCTGGAATTTCGCAATTGATCTTTCGAGTTAAACTGTTTGAACGTTGCTAGCAATTCATGTTAAGTAGAATAGAAATAAGTATTGAATTGACATCTTTATATATCTATATCATCTTTATATATATCTTTATATATCTTTATATATACTACTGAATTTATTTGTGTGTACCTAAAACTATTAATTCCTGCTACTAAAAGTGATATTTGTTTTGACTTTAAAAAATGGGCATGGCTGATAATCAAACTTCACTAGTTGGAGAGACACTTAAAGAAGAAAAAGGACTATTTAACCCATTAAGGATTTTTTAGGAAATCTGAAAATATTGTATAATGTTGAAGTGGAAGAAACTTGGTTTGAAACATTCCGTTACAGTCGAAAATAGAAATACTAGTCCGGTTCATGAACATTAAAACCAGCGAGATACAAATTATCGCTTTCGACGACCTTCAGTCCCCATAGGATGCGGTAGACCGAGAGGTAAAAGCCGGAGGATAAAGCTCTCAGCATTCTTTACAATAAAGATTCCATGGTTACATTACTGAACCGTTATATGAGCCAATTTATTTTTTTACAATTTAGCTATGTCTGTGATAATTGTTGAATTACGCAATTTTATTTTTACTTTACAGGTGGGTATATCACAATAACTTTAATTAGGTATAATTAGGTCTAGTATTATTAGTATACTTATATTTTTAAATCATAGAATAAGTTTGTATATATTTTATATATATTAGCTATTAATTTTTTTACTATACCTTAAATGTATCCCTATTTGTGAAAATATAAATAAACTCTGACTTAGTGTCTTATTTTGTAATTAGGTCTATACCTATTGTCGTCTATCGCCAATTTCTGGGTTTCCAAATAGACGATATCCGTGCTTGATTTAAAAATATAGGATCGCGAGGCGAATCTCAAGTATTTCATACAGTAATGTACAATATATCCAAACGAATGAAGACCAAAGCAACGCTATTATGGCCATTAAACACAAGTAGCACACATCCGGGCGTCGTCGAGCACTCGTGTAATTATGGACTTTCCACAGGCTTTTGATGCGAGCGAACTTAACGTGTTTCCTGTAGAGCCGCTTTGTTGTATCTGTGCTATGATTTTGGTTTTTTCCTTTAAAAAAAGCTCATTATTACAAAAATATGTTTGTTACATGAGAACCAATATGGGCATCGATAAACAGAGGGTTACGTCTACTTTTTGACTGTGCTCTTGGTATAGTACTCAGAGACTGATTGCTAGGCCGAAAGTTGTGAAGTCGAGTCCCACCCAGGACCTACGTTTGTGTTGTGAGCACATTACTTAAACACACAAAACACACTTTTGAAATAGATCTCCGAGCGAAAACCGAACTGGAAACAGTATACTAACAACTACTACTAACATAACTATAAACCAAGCACAAAACCACGCATCTATGAAAAATACAAAATACATATATGTAGGTAATATTGCAATGTTCTGTAGAAGTGTAATAATTGCCTTTCTACATGCTTTGATGCAAGGGAACAGCCCGTTTCCTGCAGGGAATGTAATGTAGGAGCAGTGCAATCATAATTCCAGTACACTGGTTCCTAGCTCTGAGAATACCTTGGGGAATGCGCTCGTTCTGTTAACCTACAAATACAGCTGCACGATGAGGGCTGAAATAAACGTGATTTTTGAGGTTTTGCGTTTTAATATCTGCAATGTACACCCATATTTATTATATTTAAGGACTGGACTTTGGAGACGTTTGGAATTTGTATTTCATATTTCCATATGAGGTCGAAGATGCAAAGGCCGGTCAAAATTAAGAGAGATGGATGTAATGTCAATGAAAATAATAATGATAAGTCTCAGAGAATGATGGCAGAGGTGAAGAGAAGTTGCGGACAAAAGCAAGGCAAGGAGAGACAGTTTGAAAAATCGAAATACTTTTGAAAAAATTTGATAAGAAACATGTAGAAAATCGCGAAACATTTGAAAACGTTGTTGAACACAAACATTTGTTAAATACAAAACCGGCAATAAGCAATTCCATCAAAGAACAAAAGTCGAAACGCTGGAAAATGGAAATATAACGTAAAATTATTGTAAATGAATGTTAATTTAGGTTGAACGTTTTATATGAGCTCCGAATAAGGGGAGCATTTTTCCTTTTAGCACAGAACAAACTTCAATAAGTCGCATGATTTTCAAACAACCTGAAGATTTGACGAAAAGGAGATATAAAATATTTTCAGCCCTGCCGAAATTGATGTGCCATACATATTTGTAGCAGTTTTCGTAATGAATACCGGCGGATGAGTTTCTAAGCGACTGCCTCGTTCAAAGGCGCGAGTAACTTTGAATTTGCGCTCCGCTAATTTCAAAACGATATTGAGACTGTAAATAAATTAGGGATAATGATATACTCATATCTGGCTGGCTGACTGACTGGCCTTGACTGCAAAACCGGAGGTCGTGGGTTCGATTCCCGTCCAGGACAGACATTTGTGTGATTAGCAAATTTGTTTGTTTTATGTTTGGGGGTAATAAAACAAAAATGTCTATATAATTATTATATGTTTTTATTAGGTGTCTGGTTACCATTACACAGGAATTAAATTCCGTGATTTGGAATCAACAAAATCTCAAATATCTTGCGAAAACTACATAATATAAATTTGAAATAGGTATGCCATTTTTTCTATTTGCTATTAATTCTATTTTCTAAACGAACACAAATATAAATCAAAAATTAACACCCACATAAAATTCAAACTCACTTCACATACAATTCAACTGACAGACAACACACATACCTTTTATATGGAACGTTTAATGGAATGAATTGAAACGTCTATTGCTGGTTTTATTATAGCTTTCTGGTATCAATAAGTCAGTCTCTGTCCTGTATCCGTGTAACCGTATTAAATGTTTATTTTTTCGCAATCCAAGCAGCAAATGTAGATAACAAGTATATCCGCTTGTGCAAGGGTCGTATTTATATTATAATAATAAAGTACAGGGTGCTCGAGTGTATTGTTAAACATACATTTTATACGGAAAAGCGAGCACGAATATACGCAACGCTGTTTGCCTTTCAGCTGTGTAATTCTCAATGGCCCATTTTCATGTACACTTTCGGGCGAATAAAAATCAGTAAAATTTTATTGACGCTCATCAAAATTCCTGAATATTGCGTTGCTCTACATGTAATCGAGTTATCTCGTGTTACAAGCTCAGTAGTTAAAACTGACTTCTTCTGAGCTGGCAACGTATTAGTGACACTTCTGGCGTTGCAAATGAACGTACGCGACGATGACCACTTATCTATTTGCCTGTTTGTCAGGCTATTCGATAAACAAAATCCTAACGCGGTTGTAACACACGCGATCTGTGCAGTTAAACAAGGGTGAGCGCCACTGCGGTTAGGATACCCTAATACCTTACCTTTATAATAAGTTTTGTTCATTATTAACTAAACAATCGGCCTTAGTACCTTTGTTGGACAACAGCCAATCAGATGCATGTCAAACATTTGAAATCTCCACCAATCTAGACTACAGTAAAACAACAAATAACTTTTACTAGTTAAAATGAACTATATTCAATATGAAGACAAAAACAACCACGGCATCTATGTCTGTTATAAAGACCCGATGTGTTAAAGTTTCGGATCTAGAAGCCTAGAAATCTAGAAGCTTCTTAGTCGAAAGCTGATTAAAATGAGGAATTGTTGAATTATCTGATAGCGTCAGTAACGATAATTAATCTCTGCGACTAAGTCGTTCATTTCAGACCAAAACCGACACATTATATCTTTGATTGGCCGTCGGAGGGCGAGTATTATGAGCGCCAATTATCGACAGTCAATTTAGTGATAATGATTTCGAACCTTCGTGAAGACGTTCAAATGGAGTAATCGATGTCCCGATTACGAATATCCGCTGGAAATATTACCGTCACTGTTCCAAAATTTTTGAGAGTTTTGTCTGTTTACCTCTATATATCGTAGCCAGAGGAAGAACAAAAATAATGTACGAGTTTTATTGTCTGTATGTATGTTAACTAATACTTGTGGGAACATAATGTTTCTAATGACCACGATAAGTGGGCTGAGGATAGCCCGTAGTAGAATGTAAGAAGAAGACCAGCTCAAGCGTACCACAAGTGGAAAAGACGTTTATGAACGTAGAAGCGAAGGAAATATATCACAATTACGAGTATATCCGATGGAAATCTTATCACTGCTTACCGCTAAGAGAAATAAGTTAGAATAAAGTACTTGAGTTTAGAGGTGTAGGCATAATTTATATATTCAGAAATTTCGTGATTTCTAAATTCTTGTTTCGTTCACAAAGAAAAGATGTATTACTGCATTTCTGCAGCTCTTCCAGCTGTTACTCCACTGTCCCTGCTTAGTAAAGACGAATAAAAGGATACACATTATCTGAGCAAAGCCTAATCAATTTCGTCCCCATCAGCTGGAAACTGTTGTAGGGCTGTAATTCAATTTAAATTTCTCTCTCAACAGATATAGATCTCCATTGTAACTAAGCAGATAACCGTTCCCAATCCTTGTTGATGAGTCGTTACCATGGAATTGTTTCGAAGGCTATTCGTAATGAAATTAGGCCAAAACTGGCAAATCTATTGACTGAGATTATAGATTGAAAGCGTTTCGAGGATTTAATTACGCTTTCAGTGTGATCCCGGGATTAGGCGAGAATTAGATGGAAATTGAAGGATTTATGTCATATTTTTTGGCAGCAGAAGACCATATCTCTGATTTTCTGGTCGATACAAAAATATTAGTTTGTTTTATTTAGTTATTCTTAGGTAAACTTTATTTTAGTGAAAACTGGCAGTTTTATAAATATGAGTGGGTATGTGTGTTGTGTGTATAAGAATTTGGATTAGGCTCTCTTCTTGGTAGATGGTAGGTGTTATCCCATAAGTGTGCCTTCCATAAGTAAACGTATATGAGTATCTGTGTTGTGTATAAGAATGAGGCTGGGTGATGTGTTTGTATAATTCAAACCCGCCTCTCTGCTAGATTGTTACGATCAATTTTCAAAACGGTTCCCAGTAGCGAGTCAATGTATGTGTAAGAGATAAATCTCGTCGCAAAATAATTTACCTGTTCACCGTGAGTCCAGGTGATGGAGGACGGCGGTTCGGGCGTGTGGCGCACCGTGCACGTCAAGTTGATGGTTGATCCCGCCTGGATAAACAGCTCTGGACCGCTTGATATTACCGTTTCGGGTTCTGTAGAGGAATAACTTTATACACTACTGTATCATTCGCGTTTATGTAACGTTTTGTATGATTGAAAAATTGTCACATGTTTCCATTCACCACACTA
The DNA here is from genome assembly GCA_018246895.1 of Aspitha aspitha aspitha. Classification (NCBI taxonomy): domain Eukaryota; kingdom Metazoa; phylum Arthropoda; class Insecta; order Lepidoptera; family Hesperiidae; genus Aspitha; species Aspitha aspitha. The sequence continues at coordinate 5,431 of DWGJ01002576.1, read as the reverse complement.
GTATTTTCTTAACAAAAATTGTTATTTTGCCGCTATGTAATTGCGTATTGAGTCGAGCTAGGTTCACGGAAGACGGCAGAAAAACAGAAAACAATCGAGAAAATAGAAGACAAAGAAAACAAAAGAAGTACGACGCGCGATAGCATCAGTCATAAAGAGGGCCAACTTAACGCTACGCGTAAATGCTATCGAGGTAGGGCTGAATCGAAGTAACGGTGAATTAAGTAGTAATAAAGTAATTATCAAGTTTATATGAAAGTAGCTTTTGCTAGGGTTTAGCCAAATTTCCAACACCCAATTATTATGACTATTATTATTATTAATGTTGCTTCCCCTATTTTACCGCTTTGAAGGTGGAATTTACAAAATTCCTTACTTAGCGCTCGCTTACGCTATTTATAGAACCTATCTGCAAAATTTCAGGATTCTAGTTTGATCTCAAATACCTGTCTTAAATGTATATTAATTTTAGTCATATCACCTAATAAGTAACGATAATTAAAATATGGATTGGACATTAATAATCCTATAAAATCTTAATATTCTAACAACATATTTATTTTATTAAATACGAGTATTTATACGAGCTACGGGCACTACAAACTTTCGCTTCATCTACTTCCATCAATGAGAATGTATAAACCCTGCAAATAACGAAAAACTAAAGATAATATAGGGCGTGACACTGACAGTAACAACTCACATTAAAATGTATTCCATTTTCTTTATTTACTGAAAACCGAAGCATTTTCCGCGACAGAAGATTTGAGCAAATTTTTATCTTTCCATAGTATAACTAGTCTAAGCTTGCGTTAGTAAATATATTATAACATTCAGTTATCTTTGCAGGTGTTGTGCGTGCAATACTGAACATGTGGATCAGCCACTCGAGTTGACAGTGAAGTAATAATGTAGAGACAAGCGACATATTGTAACGAAATTACACAATAAATTCCAACAGTCACTTGTTACGACCGCACTGACAGGTCTATATGGAGTGCGTTGTACAGGCTTCCCGTGGAGACAATAAACCTGTTCGGTTTTATCGTTCTTACGAAAGTTCCTGCCTAATTTAAGGTTTTGGAATAATTGAATTTAATATTAATTTCAATTAATTAGATGTAGACACGTTTAGCCCCTTGATTCACACAAATGTTTTCCGGTACCAAGTCTATTTCCACGCTTGGATGGTGTTTTTACCACCTGTGTCTTAAAGCGATCTCTCTTTAAGTCAAAATACCCTAGTAGTTTACGACTTCTATTCTGTCCTTATTGTACATAATATGAAAAAATATATTGCAGTCTTTTGTGGTTGCAAATGTTCTTTAATGTCTTACTATTATGTCCAAACTTTTATGTACTACAGCTGGGCGCATGTCTCGGTGCTGCACTACTGTTCCTATCGTTCACAATAGTAATGTCATATCAATATCAGAAAAGGCCAGCTCCTTACCAACGATGTTGAGGAATACAGGGTTCCCGATGGGTGGCGTGGTTGAGATCTGGCACTCGTACTGGCCGGAGTCGCGGCGTTGTGGGCTGCGGATACGCAACGCCCACTCTTCTGAGCGCGGCTTGTGTTGCGCCTCGAAACGCTGGTCGGACGTGTACGTATATCGCCCCACAGTCAGCAAGTGAATGTCCCGATGTCGCACCCATGATACCTGGTAAGAATTCAATAAGGTTCACCTCGGAGTTTCAGGTTAGCGGTGAAAATAAAGAAATTTTCTATATTATTCACGCAAGCGCAGTTGTCATTCAGTTGAAATATGTTTTCTAATAATAGGCAATAATCATTAAATTGCCAAAAATGAAAAAAGTACGATATTTAACCTAGACAAAGTGTGACATACTTAAATGCAGGAAAAAATTTAAAAATCCTCAATTAAAAAGTTACAATGTCTCTCATTAGTTACGAATATACAAATCATATTTACAACTTTCGTCTTACTGGTGTGATTGAAAAAATACCGAATCGTGTTAAAAGACATGAAACTAGTTACGCAAAAGACAAGTCTTCTCCGTCTGCAATAAAACTAGGTATACTTATTATAGAGTAACTAATTCACAATAAGTTACGTATTCACCCCAGCTGCTATAAAAGCTGATTAAGCGATCCCAGGCGAAATGAAATTGCCGTCCTAGAACCAACTAAGAATTTGAGAAACTGTTTAGTTACACAAAGGAGAAATTGTATGAGATGTTCGTCAAGTATAGCATACTCTGCTTTAGTATCTTTGTATAAGTATTGTAAGTTGTATAAGTATTGAAAAGTAAAAAACTACCAGCTAGTGTTAACTTCATATAACACTAGCTGGTAGTTTTCTACTTTTCTTTTTATTTGAATAGAGTAGCAAACAAGCAGGCAGCAGTCACAAGTGGCTGCTGCCGCCCATGGACGTCTGTAACCGACTCGTAACAGGACTGCAGGAAAGGGACTGTTAGTGATATTAGTAGGTGCAGTTAGTAAGTGTTAGTAGTTACCCTCTCAGAAGTCGGTTACAGATGCGTTGCTACGAGGACTAAGATGGTTGCCTTTGGCATACAAGTGGATCGGCATGTACACCCTTTAGACCGAAACACAGAATGTTGTCAAACAACTGCTCCACGGCAGAAACAGGTGTGGCGGTGGTACTTCCCTGGGCGAACCGTGTACAGTTTCTACCACCTTTTTACTTGTTTTACGCAAAGTATTCTATTCGAAATGGCGAAAAATTATCCGTTGGTGGCTTCATGTCTTCATGTGTGTGCTTGTGTCCTTGTGTGTTACAGTGTATTCACCATAACTCTTACTGGTTTTCAAGTATTCAAATGGATCTGTTTCGTAATTCAGTTTCATTTAGGGAAATCGCTAGTCTGGTTTAAAGATGAGCACATAAGTTTGTCTGCGGTCATAATGAACAGACTTAAAATAAGGTCGTGTAAATTAAGGTTAAAATGAAATAGTGTTTGCGTTAATAATATGTAGATACATATACCTAAAGTAAATAATGTCTTGGGACCATTTCATGTGCGGCGATGTGTTTCTAAATTAAGTCGATCCCGTTTTATGGTAATGAAGAAGCTGATAAACTACTTTTATTTATTTATTCCTTATTATATTACTTTTATTTATTTTATTATATTATATTACTTTTATTTATTTATTCCTTATTGTAAACTTTGAAAATACAAAGGTAACAAAAGGCGAACCTTAGGTCTAATTGCATTTTCTGCCAGTATACAAACATATATTCAGAAACAAATATTCATGGTCATCTTAGAGATATTTGTGTTGAGTACGAATTGAACTTACAACCTACATTTTTTCTTCAGCGTGTTATTGCATGTTATTATGACGCCTAAAATTCGCGTGCGAAATGTGCTCAAATTCAGTCGCGCACCTATTTACTAGATTACATTAACATTAAACGTATAATACAGCAATATCTCTATTTTACTACTTTTACACGTGTGACAAATATCCTAAACTGATTCATGCCTAGAATGATTCATACATAAATTATTAGTTCGATTCAACTCGAAAGCATCGTCGAGATTTAACGCATCAGTCTTCAAACTAGAAATTCGAAATAGCTCTGTAAGTTTGGAATGCATTGCATCAAACAACATAAGGATGTACCGTATCTCGTTTCACGCTCTTAGTCAATTTGCACACAACAGCATAATAATAACAAGATATGTTAATATTGATTTCTATCTTTATGCAAATAAAAACATCATACATTATACATAATTGATACAGTTTGATAAATATTTTTTCTGAATTTCTCTCTTTAATTATGTTCACTGATAAAACAAAAAGTAATGAAGCAAATTCGATGAAATTTCGTACAGACATTAGACAGGCTTTCCATTCCCAGGGAAGATGAAAGTAATCATTAGTACAAATTAAAAATGTGCATACAATGATACTGCGTTTTCCTCAAATTGAACACGAATTAACCATCATTTTTCAGGAAAATTGCGGATAAAAGGGGTTTTAACCCTAATCTCTACCTCAGCCGCAAACTCATTTGCATGTTTAAAACTTAGATAACCATCAGCCAGGAGAGCCGGGAAATTATAATTTATTTAAATTATTGCTTTATTTCTATTTCAAACTTTACGATATTATCTTTTAAAGAATTAAATTGAGCAGTTCAAATGTTTATAATATAAGGTTTTGATAAAAAGTAACTGCGTGATAGCAAGGAGAGAGTACTAAGATAATATTTAAACGTTTTAAAAGGAAATCATATGTTTATACAAATATTAGCAAGTGCGTTTTTCTGGGTGAAAATCTAACCCACGAACCATGGTTTCCAAGTCAAGGTCTCCAATTCGACTGAGAGGCCAGATAGAGATGTCCATATTGAAATTAATGCTGGAAAAGGGATGTTCTACCTTCATCCACAGGGGTATTAAGGCATTGGTGACTAATCTCAGTCATTAATTCTGTCTGGACTACAATGGCCATTCAATTGTCTCTAATATATCTCAATTGTGTCTATTATGACTCAATTGTCTGTAGACTTGCCTGCTTAGTTTGCTACATTATTATGTGTCAGTTATGTATTCTATTATTTATTTACATACATAAATATGTGTGTATGTAATATTATTGTTATACTCGTATACTCATTATATTTCAATCTATCCTGATAAAAAGTGTCTGTGATTTCAAAATAAGTGTGTTTTTATATTGTGTATATGTAGATATTCAAACGATACTAACACACACGAACTACACAAACTAATTTAAAATTTTTGTCTGTCTGTCTTTAAGTTTGTCCGAGCTCATTGTGAATAAATTAACAAGCGTTTTAATTTCAATCATAAATAGCTGAAGTTTAAAATAAAATGGCAATATATTGTTATGTTTTTACACACAAACATCTACACTGACGAGAAATACGCATTAATTTAGTATCACACAAATATTAAATGGCCCTGTATCTTTATTATGTCCCAAGAATTCTTAAGTACCAAAACGTTTGCGGTTTCAGGCGAAGTTCTCGCTATAAAACATCAGAATTCTCAACAACACCAATTCAAGTGACATCGCTCCTGGAAACTGTTTGAGATAAGACCGAAGGCGCCTTGAAAAAACATAAAAGATACATAGAAACTCTAGAGAGTCTAACTTCTATAGAATTGATTCGATGTGATATGCAAACACTTTATTAGAGGAATCGGAAAGCGATGTTCCTAATAAATAATTACAATAAATAAATATTTGGGGACAATTTCACACACGGGTGTCTGATCCTAAATTAGGCAATTTAATGCCTGTGTTATGGAGACCGGACAGCTGATAAACATACATATATACATACAGATATAGTATTTATATAGATATTTTTATTACGCCTAGACACAGAACAAACAAATGTGCTCATCACACAAATGTTTGTCCTGGATGGGAATCGAACCCACGACCTCCGGTTTT
>DWGJ01002575.1:0-15359 GCA_018246895.1 Aspitha aspitha aspitha | reverse complement strand
CAGTCTCGGTCTCCCCTGGCACCTACGTCCGTCAACACGCGCATTGTATATCTGTTTCGTCATTCTTTCATCATCCAGTACCTTAGCGATGTCTTTTTCCTGTTTGATCTGTATCTGTTACTTCTCTTTGTGTACCGAGAGTAATAAATAAAACAAAAATAAATAAAAATGACGTCTACAAATAACATAATACCCTCAAGCAATACGTACATACTCATTACGAGTATATACGTATATACACGATATACTCGTAAACTACTTCGGGTTTCGCGTTTAATTAAACCGTATTGTTCTGAATTGTACTCTAATGTAATATGTTCCAGGGAACGATATAATTCGACGTGTTCTTGGTTCGTTTGCTCAAGATTTAACAAGACACGTACTTACACACATACAAAATCATTACTACGCAACAGTATGAACTGTTACTAACTCATTAGTGTTTAGTTTGAAACGTTTGCTATTGAATCACAAGCGAATTTCATTAAAGAGACTTCAGTATTATACTATTTAAGTTTTAGTCCCCGGCGGGTGGGTTGGGTCCAATCCTCTGAAAGGCACGTACCTCTGAAAGGGTACGTGCGTTTTATAACTGAGAATTTAAATATCACTCGCTCTAACAGTGAACGACATCATCGCAAGGAAACCCGTACACCTAGTTTATGTTTCTAAAGCGTGTGAAGTTTGCCAATCTTGACTGGCCTCATGGCCGAGTGGTTAGAAACCCTGACTGCAAAACAGGAGGTCGTGGGTTCGATTCCCATTCAGGACAAACTTTTGTGTGATGAGCACATTTGTTTGTTCTGTGTCTGGGCGTAATAAAAATATCTATATAAGTACTATATCGTATGTCCTCATTTATTTATTTATTTATGATTATCTGGCATATCAATATACTTTATCACTTCAATTTTGTTATTGCGGCGTTAAAGGATGTTATTTCATTCAGATTCGAGGGCGAAGATCTAAATTATGATGAGCGTAAGAAGATAATGGCGGCGCAGAAGAATGCGTGGCTGGAGCAGCAGGTGCAAGAGAGGAAGGCTGCGGAGGAGGAGCGGAAGAAAGCGGAAGCGGCTTACATGGTATATAGGAACATACCTATTAGAACATTCACAATACATATTTGTTTACTTGAAGAGAGTAGCAAAGTAGTAGGCAGCAGTCACAAGTAGCCGCTGCTGCCTATGGAAATCTGCAACCGACTCCTAAGAGGACTGATCCTATAGTAAGTCGATAAAAGTGTCGTTATTACCTTCTGTACTGCTATTGAGTTTGAAAAAAGTGTTATAACCGCCATCAATCCTTTAATCGACTTTTTGGTAATTTACTGATGAATATTCGTCTTCAACAGATGGCAATAAAAGCGAGAGACGCCCGTGCCAGTGAGTTGGACAAGCTTGAGAGGGATTGTCGGTACAGACTGGGACAGGCCAATTTACGATATAATGAAGCATTGGTGAGTCCATTCATCCACTAGGCTTTAGAAGTCCACTGCTGTATATAAACCTCCCTTAATCGGCGTCACTTCATCCTGTCCTGGGCCTTCTAAAATCAGTAATGTCCCGCTGTTTTCTTCACGTCATCAAACCACTTAGTAGGGGGGCGACTTGTTTGTGAGTATCTCGATCCAATCTAAAATGTTCACTATTGATGTTCTATAAAGCTTGCCAGCAGTGGGGATATGACAAATGTTCATAAGTGCTAAGTGCTAACACCATATTGAACCGATATTGTATATGTAATTAAACTAAGTCAGTAGTTTCATTGAAAGCACTTTTCTTAACATTACAATATATTCCGCGCAGCTTACGACATCGTGAACACAATAAAAAGCAGTGTTGCCAACATATGCCAATTTAATGTACTCAGAATGTTGTTAATGTAATAAAGTTTTTTTTTTTAAATGCACTTTAAAAGGCGACCGAGAAGAAACAGCTCGACCAGATAACCAAAGAGCAAGAGGATGCAGACAACACAGCGGAGATGTACAACAATCTCACCTCCGACATGCTCACTGAGAACCCAGACGTCGCCAAGAGCGCACTGGGCAAGAACAGGTACTGAAAACTTTATTCCTCAAATCCTAAACTCATCTGTTATCAAAAACGTAAGCAAGAGAGTAGGAAGCAGAATCGCACTATTGCTGGAAGTGTTGATTCGGATTGAATATTGGAACATAATAAATTGTTACTTTACTCATCGTAATTCCTTTATTGTATCTAAACGTAGCAATTATTAATGTTCAGAGCCATTGGATTCATGTACAAGGGTATGAATCAGGAGGAATTGAAGAAGTTTTACGCGGCACAGAAGGAACAAATGGCTGCTGCCAAGGTAATTGATTTACATAATTTCTAATGTTCCATACTAAATGCATGTATATGTGTGTATTTTGAATTATGCCACAACATATTCCAAATGACTGTAGGCTAAGCGAGAGGCCCAAGAGAAGATGGAAGCGGAATGGCAGGCGCTGGCCAAGTCCATACAGAACGAGGTGGCCCGCCAGGACATCCAAGATAAACGAAAGAGAAGGTAAAATCAGTTCATTCATTTATCACGAAAAGTTTCGCAAATTGAGATTGAGAAACGAGATGTTTGAGATTGGTAGCTTATATTGTGATTCAGAATTGCAACAGAATTAGAATTTTCAAAGAATAATTCTACTATATAGTCTTAGTATGTACAATGTACGTAGTGACCTTGAAATTTGCAGAGAAATCGCACGACAACTAATGGAGGAAAACCAACTGATGGCGCTACAGCAAAAGGAGAAGGAGAAGTACTACAGGGAGGTCGTGAACAACAACGTGCCGACTGACCATTATTACTCGCAATTCAATACAACTACGAGATAATTTATTTTATAATGTGTCCTACACTTTATGAAGGCCCATTACAATAGGACCTTTTCAGCGTTTAAGGATATTAAAATTTCTGTTTTAATCACACATTGTGAAAAAGTAGTTCGGCTTACACTAGTAGTAATAAAATATTTGTCTGCACTGTAAACTTGTAAATTGTGTAGTTCCATGACCGTTTTGTACGATTTTTTAAAGGCATGTATTAGTTTTCAAGCAAAATCTAAAACTGCTGAGCTAATATGTAATATATATATTAAAAAAAATTGTCTTTTGAGTCAGCCACAAATGAACAATGTTTGATCAACTTGCGTTGAAAATAGATTGACTGTCCATAAATCACGCACACACGCTCGACATACACTAATGTGAGATCGGTCTTAAGAGTAGGACCGCTTAAATTATTTTGAAACAGAAAAACTACATGCAGTAGGAGAAATATTATTTATTGATAAAATAATTTTCAATGCATACATTTGTACTTTACGAAGTAAATACTGATTGTTGACAACACAGTAAAAAAATATTAATCTAAATCTTCGCAAATTTAATTTGCATGGAGTAAATAAGTACTATTTGGCACTAACAAATTTGAGATCATCATCACTACAACACAAGGGTGAATCTAAGCCTCTACCCCCACTATGTGGGCTTTATCCAGCTACCCATAGAGTGTTGACATATCACACACATTTTATAAACATTGCACTTAAATTTCAAAGCTAAAACCAGTACAGGAATTCATAAATAATAAAAATTTACTTTTGTCGGTTTGGGTGACGGAACCGGTACCTCCGCTTATGTCATATTATTATAACATACATATTTAACACCAATACACATAAGTAATACCAAAGCCCGAATATGACAATTAAAAATTCCACTTTCATTTGTCAAAAACTGCTCCGAAACTTTCCTTCTCGTAAACTATGACACTAATAAAAATAACTAAACAGCCGCTTTGTGCCGATTTGCCGACTAGATTCATATAATATTTTTTTATAAAAAGTTATTATTAGCAAAATATCTCAAAGTAAACATCTCATTCAAAAACTGTTCAATACACGAAAAACCGCATTCACAATAGGTTTAATCCATTAACGATATGTTAATACATATCGTTAATCATTATATAACAGGCAAAATTGTAACTAAACTAATTCATACAAATATGCCTGTACATAGGTCTTATTCAGTTACTATACTTTATCTTCTCTATTAATAATCATGAGCTACTGGATACTTATCCGATAGGAGCAGTACAGCAAAAAAACAGTATATTACAGAACCTATAGTATAATATAGTAATCTATTCAGAATTTAAGTCAACTTTGTTGATAATACATATTCAGCAAAATCTTTTGAATCTTTCTCAGAGTATTTCCTTGTTTAAGCATATTAATGCCGAGAGGCTAATTTAAGCGAATATTTTATCAACCGCAATAGATATGTCACCTTAACATACTGTCCCGTCTTCAACATGATAATGAGCAAAATAGTCACTTGTACATAGTTTGGCAAGTAAATAACAAATTTCCAAAATTTTCAAATGCTAAGTCGCTAATAAGTCCACTAACCGCCATTATTTCTTTCCTTTTGACGTTCGAAATTCGAATTATACGATATTAAGCTTTATTTCTTAGCCTGTCAGATGCGTGAAATGCAACAGTATCATAAAACTATGTTAAATATTTGTCAACTTACATCGTGGTGCGCTATTATAAACATTCCAATATAAAGGATTCCATGGATACATATAAAGATATGTATCCCAATCGAGAACACGTATCCAAATCCCCCATTCCAATGTCTGTCTAAGTACCAAACCCGAAAAGCGTTAAGTAGGTGACTGAATTAGTTTCTTACAAAAGCATCATGACCCCGATAAACGAATCTGATTACATAATATATGTCAAAACATTACATGTGCCGAGGCGAAGTGGTTTCCAAGTCTTGACTCTGAATACCTCTATCGTATTTTACTTCATTCTTTCCACAGATGAGGCCCTTAGTCTTTAGGTTCATGATGGAGTCTGCTATGATCCTTGCTGTCTTCCGAAGGTAACCGCCACTTGTGAGCATCACAATGGGAATATGATGTTTTTTGCATATCTCAAATACAAATTCGTCCCTTTTTATGATACCCTGAAAATAAACCAGGATACTAACTAAACCAATATGGAGTTTATTCGGAGCGGAATGATTCGTAAATGTCTGTCAAATTTATGGAAGTAAGAAATTATCTAGATGGTGATACCACACACATGTTAATGAAAGCATCTTAGAAATATTATATGCAGGTGAACTGTCTTACTTACCTACAACCCATCAATGACACTATAACCAAGTCAAGCAATAAAATAGTTTTGAATTTAAGTATACACTACACAAGACCGGTGTGGATAGGTAATGTTTTGAAACAAAAGTATATGGTGTCCCAATGGGAATCTATTTATTACCATTGTCATCAAATGGTACATTAAAAGAATACCAGTTACCATCATTGATAAAAATGACTTTCAAAGTTTAAGAGCCCCGTTAAGTAAAGGATAAGTTAACATAGTTTCCAATATGCCAATTCTCCAATGCCCACAATCACAACATGTTAATTATTTATAAATAGTAATACTTACAACTTCAGTGATGCTCATGTGCCCCAGAGGATCGGAGTCCAATATGTCGGTGCCAGCGTTGTACACCAAAATGTCCGGTTTGAATTCATCGAGTGCAGCACTCAAGTTCCTGAATACAAATGTGACTTATGGCATTAATGAGTATGAACTTTGAATATTTATTTTTTATGAGGAAAAGTAACAACAGGCTCACTGCCAATTTAATACAATGCAATATACAGGTTCAACTGTTTACATAATATCTAGCTACTAGTATGCATGCTGGTGTCCTACACAGATAGTTACTAGCTGGAGACTTGACTTACTTCCTCAGTTTGAGCATATACTCCAAGTCCTCAACCTTATGGCCCAGCTCAATCTTGCGGCGTATCGCACGCTTGGCCTCCTCATCGCGCGGATATATGTATCGATTGTACATATCCATTATATATACTTCTGGCACACCCATAAAGTCGCGTTGGTACCCATTACCCTGAATAACATTTTATATTCATATTAATATTTTTTTTATTTTTTTAGTTGGGGTAGAAGGCTGAGCCCTGTGGCTCGAGGCACTTCGACCTATTGAGATTGTTTGTGCCCAATTCATATTCATAACACACATGTTAAAAATATTATGAAAATCTTTAAGGAGAACGAAGGTGTGCAGATTATCTTAGAATGATTTCCGTCAATGTATGATTCTGATACATCTTTATCATATTAATTTATGGTTATATTTGCGTCCAATTAGTACATAAATATTATTTAAGAACAATTTTTTACCTGATGTGCATCTAAATCCACAATCATAGCATTCTGCACCTCAGTGTGTTCTACTAGATTCTTGATGAGCAGTGTTATATCTGCATATGGGCAAAATCCGCCACCACGTCCTCCGCTACAGTGATGAAAACCACCCCCAACGTTGATAGCCCAACCCCTCTCTAAAGCCAGTTTTCCTGCCAACACTGACCCACCTGTCTGTAATCTAGAAAAAAACAGATGTTAAAACAAGCGGCCTGGCTATATTTTAAACTAGCTGTGTCTGCAGCTTCGCCCGTGTGGAAATCAATATTTTTCCATTTTTGCAACACTTGTCATTGCTACTTCACTCCTATTAGTCATAGTATGATGGTATATTAGCCTATAGCCTTCCTGGATAGACTAATCAACACAAAAATGATTTTCAATTCGAACCCGTATTTCCTGAAATTAGCTTGTTCAATCAAACAAAGGTTTCAGCTTTATAATATTAGTGTAGATAATGTCAATTTGCTGTGTAAATTGCAATTGGATATTTCAAGATCACCAAAAATGGTATACAAAAATTGCTGACTAACAATTATTTACATACCTCATTGGTTTCAAATAAGCATGTTGCACTAGTATATTGGGCAGACATGCAACTATCGGGACCTCTGCTATCATTGCCACCTTTGTACTCCACTGCAAACATCAAACTTCTTATTATATATTGCTATCTACATTCGAACATTACATAAAATATTATTAGCAGACATACAAATATTTGTATAATCTAAAGAAATGCAATAGAGCTTACTTTCAAAGAATTCAGATATTTCTTTGTGTGGACCAACAGCAGATCCTTTTGTTTAGCTTCAATCGGTTTAACAATGTGTTCATTGGTTATGAATTTAGCATCTTTTAAGTACTGAAACCAAAATAAAATTAATGTCAACCAGTCAATCTTTTATACTAGAAAAATAGGTTGGTATTAAAATACTGGGCTCCTATTCATATACTTCCAACTGGTAGTAACACCAAAAATTCTTACATGAACGGAATGATTAGCTCCGATCGCGATAATTTATGATTTACCGGCATAATTACCTGCACTATTACAACATTTTGCGCATGTATATGAACGGACGGAAAACAATTTATATTTGTCGTCACTTATTAGTAAATAAATTGCCCGTTCAAGTACGTACTTATTACAATATTAACGATCTACAGTTTAGTTTAAAATTCATACCCGAATTATGTTGCGCCATTTCTTCGCATCGAAAACATGAAACTTCTCAAATCCCAAAAACGACACATTATACTTATCATCATAAACTAGTGGCCACTGGTCATCTGTGATGTCGATATAGAGACTGAGAAAAACAGAAATAAATGTTAATATACACAATAAATGAAAACATAATTTCAATAAATATTCACAGCTCAAACTATAAAAATAAATACATGTTGGTATTTACTTAGACATTGTTATGTAACAATAGCGTAAAAAATTTTAGAATAATTCCTGTTATCTTGATGCGGTTCACATTTTCAGAATAATACCAATAATACTAAAGATTATGCGGTTTGGTTGATTTTGCCGATTTCTCTTGTAATCAGTGGATAGACGTCAATGTCAAAATTTTTCTCCTCGACTATGCACGCTTCGGTGATACTACAATGGTACGTTCTTTAACATAAAAGAAACATGTTACTGATGCGGACCAACCATACTGTATTATTGGAGCTTATAAAATTCGCAAATAATATCTTAATGTTATATGGTCAAATAAATATTTATTTAATATATTATAATACTAAAAAACAATCGATCTGATGGAATAATGGTGAACACATTTTCACCAATACGGTAAGACCAATAAGACTTATTAAGATATTTACCGATCCAATAAAATATATGGGATTCGAGTAGTGTACAAGAATAATCTCTAAATATGGATTTTAAGTTACAATGATTAATTTTAAAATGAGCTGTTGCTTAGCAACCTATCTGACACATAATCCCGCGAAATGTAAACAATTCACCGCATGTTAAAATTTTGTAAAATCTTGTCTTGTCTTACCTATTCAATTATAATTAATGTTATATTATGATCTTTTTCATGGAAATCCTTATATTTACAGAAAAACTCACATTACAGGAATCACAATATGGAAAATCATACAATTGAAGCATTACAAACTGAAGTAGATTTTTATCGGGTATAAAAACTTGTTAACCTTTCATGTTACTCTAATTAGGTACTGAATAGAAATATATGATTGTAAAATAACTTTGGATTCCCTAGTTTAAAAGCACTTCCTAAGAAATGAAGTTTTTATATTTTATCTTTATGTCTAGCAAAATCAAAGTGCAGTGGAGCAAGAAATACGTACACTGATAGCGGACAATCAAAAGCTATCTCAACAAGTCGGTTCACTGTTAAAGGAAAAGTTACAGAATTCGCAGCAAGCTTTGGAAAACGATCACAGTAGAGAATTAGAGGAGCTTACAAAACAAGTGTCGTTATTAACTAAGGTAAATAGATTCAATTACATTTTAAATTCAATTTAATAAGTGTCTGCAGGTATGTTATCACATTGAGAAACTATTCAATTAATCGGAAGAATGAAATTTAGTTTTAATTCAGAGACAATCCATCACAGGCAATTTTTTTTTAATTCCTGAAGTAAATTTCGGTAATTTTTCATGAGTAAAATTACATTGCATTCTTAAAAAGCAATTTGGGGTTTCTTTTACTTGAAATTTTCTTTGTTTTAATCACGAAGAGGCTCCCAATCCCAATCCTCTCCTTCCCTCTTTTATATTGAGTGAAATATTATGTCCAGGAGCGAGATTCTCTGCACGTGTTGTGGCAAACATCTCAGAAAACAATCGACGCTCTCGATACGGAACTCAAAACTTACCAATGCTATGACAATAGAAGAGAGAATCGGGTGAGAACTTTTAAAAGTTATATGGCGTTGCAATAAGAATATTCTCAGAATGTTTTATTTAGTATTTATAAGGCAAGTGTTGTTACAACACAAAGGCTACAATTATTCTTACAAATTACAAGAAAAAATTTCATTAATCCTATACAAAAAATGTTATAGAGCAAAATTCCGGAGAAGTGGGATTTAGAACTGAAACTAGAAACAGCATTAGCTGATTATGTTCAATTAGAGGGTGAATACAAAAAGTTAAAAAACGATTGTGACATTTGTGAAAAAGAATTGAAAAATAAAGATAAAGAAGCATTATCATATAAGGAAAGAGGCAAAGAATTAGAGAGCCGAGTCGAGGAATTGAAGAAGATACTGGACGAATATAAATTAAATTTAGCAATTGAAAAGAAAAATAACGACGATCTGAGGGTCCAGTTAAATTATGCTAAAAAAGAATGCATTGATAACGTAAAAAGAGAAGCTGAAGCTAAGTCGAAGGTTAGTAGAGTAATTAAACGTTTTAATTTTCGAAAGATACCATTTAAATGTTCAAAAACGATGGAACGATCACAATGATGAAACGTACATGGTTATCATTTATTTTATTTTTTTATGTAAGTATGTGTATCCAAGTAGATTTAACTCTTCCAACTTCCAACCTCATCTATAGGACAGTACTGGAAGGGATGGCGCGCCGCGCGTTATACCTATAGCATTGGGTGTTCCATAATCAAACGTGCGCAATTTGTCATTCAATGTTTTATTTAACGCTATTAAAATTACCTGTCTATGTACACCTATTTAAGTTTTCAGCCGAATTTCTTCTTTTTTCTTCAGGTTGCAGAAGCATTGCAACTGTTCGATTTGGTTTACGCTCAAAAAAATGGAGCTTACAAACAAATAGCTGATGTGGCTGGTAATTTCTTGTATTATTTATTGACGAAAATGGAAATTGTTAAATGGTTCAAACTTTCAATTTTTTTTCTCTAGTATTACTTACTTCCGTTACATTAGTATATGTAGGTAGTTGTACAAAAGATTTGCCTCTAGTGCGTATGTCATTTTCATAATCTGTCAGTGTGTGTCCAACAGTTGGCTAGTAATGACGGTGCATAGGCGTGATAAATACTTAATAACAATAGCGGGAATTAATTGTACATACTTAATATATTGTAGCTGAATTGTCAGCCACCAAACAAGCTATATCAGCAGTTAAACGCAATACAGAGGCAGCATACAGAAGTGAATTGGACGAACTAAAAGAAAAATACAATGAAAAAGTTTCCGATATGTTGGAACATATTAGGAATCTTGATGGAGAAATTATTGAAAAGGGACTGCTGTTGAATAAGGCTTTAAGGTAAGAACTTAAACGTTACATTCATGATCACATTAGATATTAAATAAAACACCCTTCTTTCAATTTGATATTAGGCCTAAAGAGATATTCTACACAATTCAAAAGCAGCAATCGTCATTTTTTTGTCTGTTATGTTCTTTTCGACTTCGTTTTACGTGTTAGTGTAGATTGCTTAAATGCAATGCATCTAACTTGTGTTAAAATAGATAATTATATAGAGCCGATTACCTAGCAATGTAAGGTGCGTAATTAATTACAATTCTTGCAGGGAAAACAAAATCCTTCAATCAGTTAATGAAACTTACGCACAGCAACAGAATGATAAAGTGGACGAGGTGGATCCCAAACTGGCGCTGGCTGAACAGAGGTTGGAAGCCATGTTTCAGGAGTTGGTGAGTAGTCTTGCGTTAAATCCATTGGATGCGCTCCGAAGGAGAGAAAGAGAAAAAGATGAGAAGACAGAACTTCGAAGTCTGTAAATCTTTGAGGGTGTGTGTGTGTGTTTTAAATAAAAAACTAAAACGTAGTAAAACAGGTTTACTGATCGAAAATTCGAATATAATTAAGTTTTGATAAGGTTGTAGATACTTTTCAACCTCAAGGTATTTTTTTCTGTTTAAATATTTCTTTCCGGTCCCATAGAATCAATTTTGGAAACTTTGTCTGCTAGCAGAACGGAAAAAATATTGTCGCAGTCTGCCACCCTGGCGAAGTGAGGCTTCCTCTTCTTTATACGCCCAAGAGAACTGTACCGCATTACTGTCATCATTATATTCTTCTAGCTGTTTTTTGTAATCCTGATTACGAAATCACAGGTGTGTTCAGAACGTCGCAACATCCAACTGGTGTGTGAGAAGCAATGTCTAGTGTTCGATGTACAGAGAATACAGGATTCGCATTCGAGAGAGATCAAACGGCGTGACTGGGAGGAGAAACTCCTGAAGACACAGTGTGATGAGTTGAAGTAATTACATATCCTTAGATGCTAATCGATTGTTATGAAATTATTGTTTTCTCACTCCCACCCTTTGCAGGAATAAGATCACTTATCATAACACGATCAACATTTAAACAAGAATCTAATTCCTTAATGGGAGAGCTGAAGGGTTTTGAGGCCTTAAGGAAGGTTCTAGTAAATTCTAGTGTGTTGTACCTTCACATAACAAATACTGGCAATAAAGTTTCGGAACTTCATTGCAGGCTACAAGTGGATCATCTACAGAAATCGTTGGAGGAAACTCACAAAATGATCACCAAATTGCAAAATATCATTTCGTCTAGGAACGAGATAAGTGAGAAGTAAGGGTTTTTTATTTGTTATATACAAATAAATAAATTGGGGTTCTTTATGATCTTAGAATAACTGCTTTTTCTTCAATTAGTTCAGTTATTTAAATTTTCCCGGTACCTACACATATATTTTTAATTTTGTCTGTGTCTGTCCGGAGCAATCTTCAGAACGACTGAACTAAGATTTTTGCTGGAAAATAGGTGAATTTATAGCAACTCTTCTGATTTGGTAATATTTCCATTACATTGTGTTATGCTTACACTATGAAATGCAGCTAGTAGTCCATAAAACAATTTAAGCTCTGCCACTCTTATCTACATACAATGGCATAAGATTTTTCTCTTTCTGCCTTTACACCTTAGTAAAAATTAATTGAAAGAGATCCTCAAAGGAAATGAAATATCATATATTTTACAGAATGGTGTCCAATAAAGAAGATGAGCTAATAGAATTGAATAAACATTTAGAGAATCAAATGGAATTGAACAAAAAGTAAGGTTGTCACATAAAATGTTGTCTGTTTACAGTAATACCAATACATTTAATCTTTCATATTATTACGATGTGAGCTTATTTTTTTTCAGATGGAAACAATCATATGTGGACATGACAGAGAAGTTAAAAAAGAGACTGGAAGATTTACAGCGGGAAAATACGGAATTGAGAAAACAACTCAAACTACCCTATATGGGTACACCGAGTCAAGAAGATTCTAGCAGTAGTTAATGAATAAATATTTTTAAATACATATAGGCCTTAAGTGATGGTGCAATAGATAAAAGAAATAAATAAATAATTATTATTATAGATTTATTTACATCATCGTAATATTCCATGCAAATATATTAATAAGATTTTCACTTAAATATCACAACATAATTCCCATAGACAAACAATATTTCTTTCCATAGATAACAGAATTTCCTTAGATGTTATGCAGAAACACATTCGGCAAACATACTTGGAAACCAGTACAAGGTCTCCTTGGTGTCCTGGGTGTCTACCCATGCGAGTCCTTCTTTCACCATATGGTTCAAGGCATTTTGTGCCCTTGTATCGTTCCAACTGAAAGTCAATATATAGTAAAACTCAAAAAACAAACCCAAAATAAGTTGTGTGTCAAAAAAATGGATAAATTTGAATTATTAGTTCCGCTATCAAATGGTTTTCTAAATATTAATCACTTCAGTGGTTCATATTTCACATTCGAATTATTAATGAACACTAAAACTTCATGAATATAACAATAGAATGTCCTGTTTACATTTGTTATTGATCTTGTGACACACATGTAAAATTATTAGATAGTATATTAGCTTACCCTAAATCTCCAGTGAGTATACTAGTTGAGATCCAAGCAGTGCCTAATGCACTGGCTTTTTGTAGGACCAAAGTCTGGTCCAAATTCAACTCTCCGGGCACCGACTGCACAAGCCATTTTCCTTTACCAATCGATACCACTGTGAAACTGAAAATGAATCAGAATGAGTAATGTTCAGTACATGCAATATTTAATTTAAAAATGATTTCTGATATTTTAATGATTATTCAATAGGTCTTCAATACCCATTCCCAAATATCTTGAGCTTCTTTACAGAGGCCAAAAGGTCCTCACTGGTGATGTCCTGATGCTTCTTGGCTTTTCCCCGAGCTGCTATGAGTCTGGTACGTAGCTCTTCTAATGTGATCAGTCCACCATTCTTATAGTTAGTGGCCAAGCATACCTCCACTATTTGGACTCCTAATTCATAGTAAAAGTCACCAATTCCTGGAATATAATAATATATTGTTAAGTACTGATCTATTATGGAACGTTCATGTTCTATACTAGGAATTTATTTAAACCCTTTCCTGAAATACTGGCTATGCACAGTATACAGAAATGTATATTATATAATAAATTAATGTGCAAAGCTTTAAAATATTAGCAATCTCTGAACAAAGAAATTGCATATAAGTGAAGTGCCCTTAACACTTGGACCTGTGTCTTCCATTGTTTGATTTGTAGGGACTGGAAAAGTGGCTGGCACTTCCGGCCACAAGGTTTGCAATGTGTAGTAATATAGATAATATTTATGAGCTTCCCTTTATTAATAAGCGTTCAAATTTTCAACCAGAAGTCACAGATATGATGAATATTCACCAATTACAGTAACATACCCACCTAGAACTGACCAAAACCCCTTTCCAGAGGCTAGCGGATCGACGCCAATAGCCGCGCACATCTCTTGAAATTGGCGCCGAAACTGAGCGTTCTTTTTTATTTCACTTTTATGTTTTGTGGCGAACTCTTCCAAGTTCTCCCTAAACACTTCCAGTTGCTTTGACATTTGCTGAAATTGATTTTCTTGGATCTCTGACCCTTTTTCCCTATACTTCTCCTGTTCTAATTTCTGCTTCTGAATGGCCCCTACTCCTGCACGTCGTCGCATGTTTCCTTTTTTTTCTTGCAAAAAAGAACAACACAAAAACTGGGTTTTGCACACAAATTGATACTTTGCATACAAATAAATCAATTAAAAAAATATTTACAATATTCAATCAAACTCAAATTGTCATGTTGACAATGACAAAGCGACAAGCGACAACTGTAAATAACAAAACATAGGTGTGGTTAATTTTGTTACAATTGACACGAAAAATATGTTATAATAATCGGAATATTTTTCCGAACCGTAATCCGTACATATTAGGCATACAATAAATTAATATGATACTAAATATTAATATGTAATATGAAACAAAATTAAAGGCTTAAAAGAAAATTTTATAGATGGCGCAGAATTCATTTACCATCCTGGGGTACAAAAAAAAACGCTAGGCGGTGAATATAAATGTGCTAAGGAACATAATGCACACGAAATAATCTTCGCGATTTATAATTTTCCAAATGTTTATAAATCTTATTTAATTACGAAGTGAAAAATATATTTGTTTTGTTAACTAAAAATAAATAATGTTTCGATCAATAAATTTTTCTCACGTTTTATTCACCAAGGAGAAAAAAGCCTGTTAAGGGGTGGCCACGTACGTACTAAACTAATTTGATGTAAAACACCAACAATTCGACAACATAAAAGCCCGTTATTTAAAATTTAAATATAGAGGATATAGAGGAGGATATAAGGTGAAGTAATTTTTTAGATTATACCTTAGAATTTATAAACCACATGATGTTTTTCATGCCTTTCACATTTTTTTTATTTATATTGTAGCGCCATAAAGCTTATTCTCATGAAGCCTTACTTACGTCTACCTTTTAGAACGGTACTAAACAACAACATTGTTGTAAATATCCTAAATTCTGTAAAAGTATCCTAAATTCTGTAAAGTACGTACCTATATTGTTTTAAAACTGAAGCTAATATGAATTCTTAGATCAAATAAAAAAAACTGGCACAATTTTTAGTGGTAGCCATAACAAACAAAAGTAACAAAATGAACTAAAGATATAGAATCTCTTGTAAACGAAAATCTGAATGATGCAAAAATGCTTATGAGCATCCCTGGTGGGGATCGAACCCACGACCTTT
>DWGJ01002574.1:0-15360 GCA_018246895.1 Aspitha aspitha aspitha | reverse complement strand
CACCGGGGAACTCGAGACCGCCATGCCTCTGAAGGGATATTGGGGCACTTACGCTATCGCGATCCGGGTAAGATCTCAAAAAATCCTATTGATCCAGATTTTCGATCAGAATTCGATTCCAACCAATATACTTGAAGCTGAACATTGTCATGTCTGATTTAAATACCAATCGCTATAACGGTGACGGAAAACATCGTAAACAAACTCATGCTTTAGAGATGTTATAAAGTATATTAACACTTTCTGAGGTGTGTGAAGTCCATCGATCCACATCGCCCAGCACGGTAGACTGTGGCCTGAATCCCTTTTAATATGAGTCACGGGTCTCCTACCCGATATAGCAACTGACCAATAATAATAAAAAAGGTGAAATTTTGTTAAATAAACATGTCTAAACATGTGAAAAAAACATGTCTGATTGGACCATTATGCACAAGCCCAAACCAGATAAACACAGTATCTGCATTTAAATTCAAATTCTTTTATTCATTGTAAGATATATACATACACTCAATGAAAGTCATGTTTTAGTCATCGTGCTTCGGCTTTGTATGCCCCGAGGGCTATAGTAGACCGGGAGAAAAAAGCCGGAGAAAAAAAACTCCCAGAACTCTTTTAAATAATAAATTCGGAATAAAGTTAGCCATGTTGCAGTATGACTACAGTCCGATGGCGAGCACACGTGACAGCCATCGTGTGTGTCAGTATCAGCCTGCTGTCTTATTTCATATCTATGTCCACTAGTTTTAGCTCAGCTATCAGTCTGTGATATTTCTCTTATAGACATAGGAACGATAATTAACACATTTAATTATTTAATCGTTCTGCGACAACTTGATATGTGTGCACCGACCTTAAGGCAACACTCATTACACTCATTAGTATATTCTAATGATCTGCAATATTGATTAGTTTCCGTAAAAAGAGCCACAAGCTTTGTACAAAATTGGTTGATGTAAGGACATTGTTGTGGTTACGCTATTTACATTATTTATTTATGTCTTGACTTGTTAATATTATTTTTCCCATCCTTTTAGTGGTCCACTGCTGGACCCGGTCTCCTCTCAGAGGGATTAAGCCATAGTCCACCACGCTGGCCGAGTGCGGATCGGTACACTTCACACACCACAGACAATATTATACACTTTATAACATCTCTAAGGTGTGCTGGTTTGTTCACGATGTTTTCATTCACCGTTTTTTAATGGATAGAGTGATTGACGAGGAAGGTTTATATGTAAAATAACATCCGTTAAATAGTGGAGAAATACTGTTTTATACCCGTACGAAGCCGGGGCGGGCCGCTAGTGACTGATAATCAAAAGATCGGTGAGTCATGGTTACTGCGCGTTTGAAATTTAAAGAGAATCCACTGCCGGGAGCCGGGCGCGAGCATGAAGATTGCAAATTGAGCGGTCCGCACGTAACAGGCGACATGAACGAGGCCGGGTGAGACGCGACAGGTTTATTATTTTCTGTCTTTTTATTCAAATTCATGGTAAATTTTATGGGAACCTGACAAGAACGAGCTCGCAATTACTCGCTGTCCTCCCCCCCACCACTATCCCCCGCACACTCATCCCGCACGCGGCAGTGTCAAGGTATCCTACAATAATTTATACAATGCGTGAATTTAAGCTTTGCAAAATGGCACATAAGAAAGGCAAACAGAGGGCGGCCATATTTATGGCTCTTTTCACCCCAAATCCCGCAGCTAGCCTCGCAAAAGATATAAGGGTGACGTGACGCCTAACGCCAGGTTAGCAGAAATAAAGCAGGGGCAGCTGTGTAGAGAAACGAATACGAATTTTTAAATATATGACGCAAATTCCACTTTAAAGAGGCGCTGAAACATGCGCAGCGTTTATTATTTAAATGCTTACTATATTTAAATACTTATTAATATGTAAAGTGACTTCAGTTAACTTTGTTGGACTTACTTATTTAACCTTTATCAGTTATTATTTTAACAGTTATCGTCGGAAACACAGACTACGGAAACAGTTAGTAGATAAATAATACATTCTGATCACTTTCAACGTTTAGACATTGATGTTTATGAATCTGAAATACCCACAAGTACAAAAAGCCTGATCTATAGTTTCATGTACATACGGGTACATTCCGTAAACAACGCCCACTAACCTTAATGACCCTTCACGTTAAGGGCCCTACAACTTCGCTATGACTTCACATTTTTTATTATTCCACAGCTGGAGATGGTCCCCTATAATTATAGCTAGGTTTTAGGCCGTAGTGTACTACGCTCACACACACCTCAGAAACAAGTTTGACTCATTAGCTAATTATATTATATTTACACAAAAAAGGTTCTACTCTCAGTAAAGCATATTTAATCTTCCTTGCATATGTGTATAGTGCGAGAGTTTCAACATTTACATTCTACAAACGTGTTTTCATTTCTAGTACTGAATGGAATTTTATAACGATTTACATGTCGGAAATGAATCCGACTAATATTATAAATGTGAAAGTTTGTGTGTATGTATGGATGTTTGTTACTCTTTCACGCAAATACAGCTGAACCGATTACGATGAAATTTGGTATGTAGGTAGCTGAAAACCCAGAATAACACATAGGCTACTTTTTATCTCGGATTTCCCGAGGGATCGGGATTTACACGGGAATAACGAGAATTAGTAGGCTTTGTATCCTAGAATTCTCCCAGGGTCGGTATTTACGCGGGAAAAACTTTGTGACACACTGATTTCTACGCGAGCGAAGCCGCGGACACATCTACTATGTAATAAAAGTAACGTACAGTTAACAATGAAATGGTAATTTGCAGGAACTTATCTATGTGAAGGTGAAGGCCCTAAATATTGTCACATGATTGCAGATCCAACACAACTACACCTACACGTCACCTACGAGGCTGGGTTTTCAGTGCAACATTTAATACTAAGAACATATTTTAAGTGTAAAGTCGCAGACGACAAGGAATTATATCTCGATCCTTGCTGAGCTTACAATTCGGTGCATTTGAAAAAACGTTTTGTCTTTTTTCTTCGTTCCATTAACGGCTGGAATATTTCTTTACTGGAATATTTACCTATTTGTAAGGAACGGGGGCGAGTGACGAAGTCGAGCTCGTATATGGCATGATCTCAGGGCAATAACTCGCTTTCAGCATACGATACAAAAACCCTCGACACAAAAGCGCAAAGCCATAAAACCAGCGCACCGGGGACTGCGTGAAAAAGTATGGAACAGTTCATCACAGGTGTACAGTAAAAGGGCGCGCCCAGACGACGGCGATTGATGGAGGGGCGCAGCGGCAGCGGCGACTGCCCTTGGGAGTCTCAGCCGGCGCTCGGAGCACTACCGTGCCTTTGTTTAGTCCTGAAATAAACGACTGTGTGTATTAACCGTACTCTAAAACACACAATATACGATGCGCAAAACAATAGGATATTAAAGTGTTTCATATTTATATTATTGTTTGTTATAGAAATAACAAACGTATTTTAGAATGCAGTCTTTATTGTACGCTTTATTAGTTACCTATTCCAAAATCTTTTCATGTAATAAATTGTCGTTATTGCTTAAAAGAAATCTCATTTTGCTTAATGTAAATTATGAATTTATTATTACTGGTGGCATAGTAGGTAAGATTGAACAAACCAGAATATTTGTTATTAAGCTTGTTTTAGAAGTTGTCTTAAATTTTATAAAGTTCGTAAGTTACCAAGTTTTAACTTGTTTTAAAATTCAACCACAGGATGTAAGTGCATCCGCAAAAATTTGGTAATTGCGTAGTAAAGTAACTTAATATTTTCAGGTTATTCGTTTTAACGTTCAGTTAAGACCAAAATGTACCCGCTTGTGAACTAGTAACATTCTATAACTTTACTCTTGTGTATAAAAATAAATGACTTCCAAACATTGTTAAACTTTTCACTATTAGGTAGTCAATTACACTTTTCAGGTGTTTCTTAGGACCAGTAGTAAGCGTCCGTGGGTTTTCTGGCGTAAGGGCTGGTAGATAAGACTATATCAACTATGTGTGATAGGATTTTGGTGATTACGGTTTGCATTTATTACAAAAGTGAGCGCTCAGCATTCTCTGTTACCCAGGTTCTAATATTAACAAAAACACCACGTCTACACATCGTGTTTTAGTATTAAATAACAGATAGTATCGGATGACACGCAGCTCATTTAAACAGGGGCTTGTAAAGGTAAGAGTGTGACACTGACAAATGTAACTCAGCGGCGGCCGTGACGCGGGTCGCGCCCGCCACAAACGAATAAAGGATTTGCTTACGCGAACCTATATTTCTGTCACACTTCAGCCGCGATTCGAATTAATGATCGCCAGAGTTATAACATGAGCCAAAATGGGTGGCAAAAGCATGTGAATATTTAACGTTACGTTACTAATCAAGTTTCTTTCTGGTTGAGTAAATCCCATAAAACTTGTTTATACATGCATATACATACATACGTAAAAAGGAAGGTATGATAAGTATTGGATAAGTTTACACATGGACCGAAATCCATACACTTCCGACCGAAACACATCGTTTTAGCGACAACTATTGAACTGTAGAAATAAGTGTAGTTTTGCGGTGACAATGCTTGCCAAATATATTTTGTGATGTCAGAGACTGGTTTCGGTTTGAAAATCCAAACGCAAGAGAGGAGACTCGCGCGGGCAGGCTTGCACCGCTATTGAGATTTACTCCTAAATATCGAACTTTGTTGCCAGAGCAGTGTGGCCAGTTTCTCCATTAAAGACAACAATATTCTAACCTATTCGTGACCAGGGTCCTCTAGGATATTTTAGTTCGCAGCAGCCACCCCAAGGCTTAAAATAAAAATTGCAACCGTACAACAAATTATTTTTATCTTTAAAGTTTTTTTGATGTCCACTCGTACATCTCAGTAATAATATTTAGTGCACGCTAAGCCGATTATCTTTCCGAAAGCCACGTTTCTTCCCAATACGTAATCGCCTTAAGCCTCCCAGGAGAAAAGGTTCTACTTTGTTAAAAGAACTTGCCCCGAAAAACAGCTTCATTTAATCTTATTGGCATAAAAGCGTGTACTAATACTGTGTAAGAGGTGAATTTAGTGGAATTTTAAAGGAGGAAGTACCGATTGCCATTACGAAATGGAACCCACCCTCAAAATCTTCAGTTAGAATATTTTTAACGTGCGGTACAATGACACTCTCATAAGAATATCATTTTTCTTGGAGGTTTTTTAAACTTCTGCCCCTTCACGTTCCCATCTAGCGCTTATATCGGTCTTGTGCGACTCTGTAAAATAAGTTATGAAAGGAGTATCTCTTGCTTCCCGTAACTAATACCTGAACTGCCTCTCTCGCATCTGGCGTGATTTTCTGTTGTTAATTAAAGTATGATCTAATCCGGGACGAAAGGACTTAGCGCTCAAAGTACAAGTACTCGAAGTACTCTGAAAGCTCATTTGAAAGAATTAGGATATATTTTGCTGATTCAAGAGTACTCGTTAACCAGGTGGAAGTTACAGCTGTTTTGATTTGATTTAAGATGTCTGGGATAATTCTGTTTGTGAATGTGAATTGGAAAGCACCAGCTGATGCCAATTCACTCGACTCCCACAATTAAAACAGTACCTTCTCCTCTCGGGCGGAGAGTCCCGATGTCGACTGAAATCATTATGTCGTAACCCAAATTCGTCTTCGCCGTAACTGAACTAAAGCGTACCGTACTCCAGAGCCACTGGGATTATTTCCCTGAGTAGTAGGATTCCTTGTTCAGTTGTCGAATTCATACGAATCTGAACCTTTGTCGCTTATATAGCCTAAGATAAGGGGTATACTACGTTGTACTATGAAGCTCTTGCTATAATTAATATACTTTTCAATGAAGGTAATTAAGCGCGACACAAACACGAAATATACTTTATTTGCTCGTATTATTAAGAAATGAATTTATGGTTATATCAGATACTAAAATATTGAAATTTGCAACAATAACCACAAATCTCACAATTTCAACAAATCGCACAATTTAATGAACGTCTTTGTCACAGACAGACTGATAACGACTTACCTGCAATTAAATAGACGAAGTAATATGGACTAGTAACCGAGGTATTACCGAGTTATAATTAGAGACAAAGAAAATGCTTAACAATCATTCGGAATTCGGTGGAAAATAGAAATCAGCGAAGCAGGCTTCGCTAAAAGGAATTACAGTGATAATAATTTCGAACCTCTTAAAATCAAGTTCGCTTCGAGCTCTTATATCAATACAGAGCAGTTAAATCAATTGAATGGAAATTTGGAACAATCGAAACGAGGTGGGTGTGATTGCGGAGTGCTACTGAAATAAAGATACTTTGCTGCCACAAAGAAAAAGATTTTCAAGAAAAATATTGTATCTTCACGATGCACAAAAATCACGTGAAGGTACAAACAAAAATAACAAATTCATAAGATAATTTATTACAAGTTTCGGGTGAGATAGTATTAGGATTTCATTGCGTTTTCCACTGAGCCACCCCTGCGTGTCAAAGTCCGTAATAACATCGATACAATTTTTCACCCACCGAAACACAATGTACAAACTGCGCGCAGCAGATGATATAAATGACACATCTGAGTTAATATCTCTGATAATTCAGATGTAAAGGTAGAATTAAAATAAATGTAGGATAACTGAATAGTTTCATCCTAGCATTCACTGAGTGAATAAATATAAATCAGATTTTTGATAAATACCAATGTTTCTCTGATTGCATTTGCAAATGAATAATTTGTACCACGATATCAGAGGGTTTGGGATTTGTCTAACCAAAGTTTTCAAAACGAATAAGTCGGATTGCCGACGTCGGCGGTGAGTCAGGTGGCTAATAATGAAGCGAAGCGAAGGCCGGACGTCGTCAAAGATTCAACCAGAAATTGAATCAATTAAAACTTTAGTAACGACTCTAAAGTCCTTGTTCGAGGCTTTGATAATATCCGACGAAATTAACGTCTGTTTAGCGATTATTGATTCAGATCGCTGAAGTGTCTCTTGTAACGTGAATAGTGCGGAGTCGGATACACTGCTCCAGATGTTTTGGGAGGCTCGTGATTTAATAATTTCGTTTCTAATCGATTTAACTACTGTAATTATAGAATTACATAGTTCATTTCATAATTTGCCGGGATCCACTCGGACTACTAATCCGCTCTTTCTTGTATATACAATGGTCATCGTTGAACACACCATCCTTACCGGTTTTACATGATCCTATGATCATATCCAATGCTGACCTTATACTCTAAATTCGTTGGACCTTTTCTCTACCACATGCCTTCACACTTGTCACTTCACAGTCTCATGACAAACATACAATTTTTAATTCTGTAGACGAAATACGGAATATAGCTCTCTTTAAGGGCGTTAACCTTTCTCTGTATAATCGTGAAAACCCAACGAGAATCCGATTAGAGGTCATAAAAGAATCGGCGCCAGCAGACGGATGGTTGGACGTTTTAGGGGACTTTATTTTATGCTGTGTAAGGATAAATTTAATTATAAATCTTCAGAAATCGGGCCTCAATCACAATTTAATCAGATCTCTGTAGAAGACAGTTTAGCTGTGCAAACAACATTTCAATCGAGATCGGCGCCTGTCTCCGCGGCGATTGCGCCCCTCCGCGCGCCTTCTGCACGGACAGACACAGACAGACACGGACAGACACAGACAGACGCAGACAGCCGTCGCTCTTCATTATCTTAGTGACACACTGTCTACGAGAATTATCTGTTACATAATAATTGGCAACTTCTAAATAACACAGATATGAATACAGAAGCCATTGAAATGAAATTGGCGTTACCACAATATTTTACGAAGGGATCTAACAGTGTTTAGCTAATTCATTATGACAATGCGAATGTTGATGGATGTATCCACCGATGACGACCAAGTCTGTCCTATCTCGATTTGGTCCAGATTATTTTAGTGGTAACTTACTCGTAAAACAAAATACAGAATAGAATACGTGTCTATAAATCAATTTTTTTGTCAAAATCCGGTAAAATAGGTATATGACATTTATATTTAAGGTATTTTGTCTTTTCTAATAAGTTTGTCTTTCTTTTTGGGTGGCAATATACAATTTCTTCTTTGCAGATATAAAATATCTTGTTATTCAAACGCCTCGGCTTCTAGTCGAGTTATTGTTTGTAAAAGCAATTTATAATTGTAATTTATATTATTTACATCAAGACTTTCCCAAATGTATTGGAGTACTCGCGAATTGTTCACAAGGGTTGACCTAGTTCTGAAGTCTTATCTCGAATTGGTATCTACAACACATTTTCGTTTTAATTAGCTTAGAATTGATTTTAGGATTGCTTATTCAAATTGTTTTATTGATCAGGTATACATACACTTAATGAAGGTCATGTTTTAGTCATCGTTCTTCGGCTTTGTGCGCCGTGATACTAATAATAATAATTATTATTTATTTATTTCAATCAATGTGATCATAATAACAAAATAAAAGTTATATCATTTGCCCTGTTACATTAGCTGTGGACTACTAAGACTAGCTATGTTGCGATGCTTATACATATAAATATCTGATAGCAACTGGATATGACCAACACAGAGAGAACACAGAGTTGGGTAATCCATCTATTGTATATTATGAATGCCTCCAAATGGTGTGGTTCACTTATGTGACGCGTTTCAGGATTTAGTCTCGACGTCACGCATATTTATATGCAAATTTTGGGCAGCTCATTCATATGCAGATCTGTTGAAGCTGGGTGTCCTGGGGATTGCAGGCTGCGATCTAGTTACTGCGGAGCTGGTGGTAAGTCTCCGCTCAATGTCGCGGCTATATTATAGGACAGTATGCATACTGTACTAGTTAAGACAATTATTACTGCGGCGTTTTGTAGTCCGTTTGTACATATATTGCCCATGTATTGGACGGAATATGAAATTGTGTCATATCTTTCATTTTCACTGATGTAATAAGTGTGTGTGTTTATTACGTGAATCATTTCTTAGCATTTTGTTTTATGCATTTATGCGTTTTATGTATTTAGATATTTCATGGACGTGATAACATATGCAAGTATGGCCATTTTGAAGGTAAGGTTAAGTCGTGGTTCAGCCGGGGAAGAATTTATTTTTGTACATCTTGTGGAGCTCGGCAAGAGTCATTGTATTTCTGTGTTCCTGTTTGATTGTATTCGTCACGATCACCAGTAGTTTGCCGAATTAATCCAGAACAGTGTTAAAATATATGTAGTATTTATAACTGTCAAATAAAAAGTATGTATTGATAAAAACTCTACAAATTGTTTGATCCTCAGATGCCCAATTAGTAATATAGAAGTTTACAATAAAACAACACACGATGAGGAATTAATTATATTTTAACCCTTACATTACGACAATAGTGTGAATATTTACACGATATGTACATTTTTACAGCATAATCAATTAATGGTATACAAATATTAAATTAGTCGCTATGCGATAGAAAACTACCTAGGCTTAATAAATTCATGATTACAACCCCAGGCCGAAACACTCCAAGCATGCCTGCTTCCAAACACTGAACTATACACCAGAACGTACTCTATACACATGGACACCTTTACACTGTACTGATACAACACACTAGCACTCGGCAGAGATATCTGGAGTCGATCTGGCGGGATCACCGACAACTGCCGAGTCAGGGCTCGTGTCTCCGGCAGTTGTCAGAAATGAAAATGCAGTCTTTAACACACTAGTCTATGGACACGATAAGCGTATCCTCTTCTAGCACAGCGCTGGAGGCCTCGCGGCGTCTGCGCGAAGCCCGCACTCAAAGCCGCGAGTGGGACAGTCCGTTTGGAGCTATCAGAGGAGCTAAGGTTCCCGGTCTGTTGTCCAGCGGAAACGCCTCACTGACTGCAGCCGATCGCGAAGTCATTGCCGTTGAAGCCTCCGAGCGCGACCCCCCCGCTCCGGCCGGGGCCGCCAAACACCTCGCCTCTGCATTCCGGAGTTGCGCCCTGGCGGCGCCACCGCCTTTCTTTCTCGGTATCACGCTATTCTCCACGTGTAATGTTGCATTAACATCCTTTCCAGCGGCGCATGTGCACGCTTTCAGAAAACTTTTCTTGAAATTATCAGACAGGAACGCGTACAGAATCGGGTTCATGGCAGAATTGCTGTAACTGAAGCAAGCTGCGACGAGGAAAACTGTTATTGTAATCCGGTTGGCGCACGCCGTCGGTGGAGAGTAGATCAGAGCCACTTGGAAGGCCCAGTATGGTAGCCAACATAACACGTAAACGGCTATCACCGTCAGTACTAGCTTAGTTACTTTTCTATGGGAACGCTTCTTCTCTTTAGACTTATTCTTCGGTCCCACAGTTTTCAATTTTCTAATGACAAGGCAGTAAAAAACGAAGATGAGAGTCAGCGGTGCGGCGAAACCGAGAGCGAAGGAGTAGAGGATGAACGAAGTCTGACCTTTGTTAAACTCCCGCTCGGGCCACACGATGTTACATGACAGTCCGTTTTCGGTTTCTATCAGAGTAGTGTACATAAATATAGGAGTCATGACTAGTACCGACGCGGTCCAGGCGGCCGCGGACACCACGCGGGACACGAAGGGCGTGCGCAGTCTGGGCGCTGCGATCGGATGGCACACGGCTATGTATCTATCGGCGCTCATGATGCAGAGGAATATGCTGCTCGTGAATTGATTAATGCCCGTTGAAATCATGTAGGCCTTGCACATGAATCTCCCGAAGGGCCACGCTCGCAGGGACATGGTTACGATCAGGAACGGTATTCCGATCAAGAAGCATTCGTCGGCTATCGCTAAGTTGACTATGTACATGTTGGTGACCGTCTGCATTTTGGAGTACCGCAGCACGACGTAGATGACCAGCGTGTTGCCGAGCAGCCCGACGACGCACACCAGCGCGTACAGGATCTGCGTGACCACGTACACGACCGGCAGGTTGATGTTGGGGCAGTTCTCGAAGGTGTTGTTGTAGGTGGCGTTGTCGTCGTACGTGTAGTTGCCGGTCCCGTACATCTCCACGTCTTCCAGCTCCATCGCTGCACAAAATGTGATCTTCGAAGAAGGGAAGTCGCCCGTGAAGAGGATAATCACCTGAAAAATAACAAACCTGATATAAAATATATGTCACGCTGCTAATAAAAGGTATGGCAGAATTATTTTAAGGAAGGGTGTTTTTATTGTACCATTAACATATTTTTTGTTCGACGAACCACAATCTTTTGGCCTCTGTTGTTATTTCATTCTTTGTAAGGTTTTCAAGTAAACCAATAATGAATAATTTCATTATTGGTTCTATAAAATATGACTATTTTCAGACTAACTCTATTTTCTAGCCTTTGTTTCACGGCAGAATATGAGTCTACTCTTGTGATGATAAGGCTTAGGGCCATAGTCTACAATACCGACCAAGGGCGAATCAACAGACATTCTACACTAAGAGAATAGGTAATGTGGAGAATTGTGGAGGCACAAAATTACTTAGTAAGATATTAGCTCAAATATATCATTGTGACACATGCTTTGTTATTATTCACTTAGATAGAGAGCTTTGAACGTTTTAGTAAATGCTTATCTGCAAATAAATAGCTGATGACTATATAAATACTCCATAGATTACCTTACATCTTGTACTGCAAGATAGTCAAGCCCACAGCTGTCCTTAGAAGCCTCCGGTCGCTGGTCTGCAACAAAACAACACATTACACACTACGACCATGGATATCGATCTGTTGGAATTTAGCGTGTGATGTTCTATTTACAAGCTTCGGAGTAGGTTTGCAATTGATGTGTTTTGAAAGATCGACAGCGCGGCGTCGGAAACGATAAGTTTATGTACGTCACTATTGTTATCATAATGTTTAGCCAACAGCGGTGCGAACATTTGAATTATACAAATTCTCAAACAGTTGAAATAACCAATATTGACAAGGCTATATAGAAAGATGGCACGAGGAATCTTCAGACATGCTCATAATGAATTGATCATTCGTCTAATGAAATGAATAAAATATTATTGGATACGAATAACAGCTACTTGTATTTTATTCCTTCATTCTTCAGTCTTCGCTTTTAACTAAATCTCTTGAGGTTTGCAACATACATAACATGTTGCAATCATATATGAGCTTATTGATGTATTAATGAACAAGTTATTGATTTTGTCTATATTAGCTGTTTGATTTTACTCTGTTGAAAGACCGTTTTCAAAATACATACTGAATACATATCATCTGTGTCGCCCTCGAGCCTCGAACGATAATGGGCGGCTAGTTAAACACGAAACCATTTAGTCGGTCATACGAGTACGAGTATGTGTAATGGTATCGCGGCGTCAGTGCCGCTGCGAGAGGCACGTCGCATACTTTCCCTGTTTACAGTAAAATGATTAGTGGGCGCTGGAATAGAACAATGTTTGGGCCTTCATCAACGTCTGCGTAACTCACGCCTCTGTTATGATGAACCGATTTAGACTCGCCGCGCGATACGTAAAGTTTTCGACGACCCCATTTTTTGAACGCTGACAATGGCTTTTATAGCTGTTTATAAACATGTCGCGAGAATGGAGGCGCCAGCGTACGTGCTATCTTCACGATAGTTATTATAACTTGAATGAAATGGAGCATAATTGTTGTGGAATCTTTTTCCATATCATACCATTATTTCACTGTCACCATACTCCTTAACGACACGAGCTGGCCGTGGTTGTAGTGAAGTGTCGCGGGTTAAAAAGATACTACCACCTTTCAAGGTGTAGGCCGTCTTGAAGCCCGTCGGTGGCGGAATACATCGGTCCTGTTCTCCGACCGAGACCCCACTGTGTGTCGTTACTTGTTTTCACGACGGAATAAATGTGTAATAGGTAGGTATTATTAAAATAATTTACAGATCGTTGAGCGAAAAATTTCACATCGTTTTGGCGAAAATTTCTGTGTTCTGATTGTAACTTTTTATGTACCCAATTAAATTATACAAATGTTTTCCTACAAATAAATATAATCTTGCTACCATTTTTATGTTGTTTGTATAAATTGAACAGTAACACGATATCATCCATTAGACTTCGAATATTTTTTTATATTATTGTATTCTGTATTTCAAATTTAGAAACTACGTATATTTTATTATCAAAATTATATAACGAGTATAACTATTTAATATATAAGAATATGGAGACTGGTAACAAGGATTCTACACTTCAACGAAGCCGAAATACCTATGTGCCAAAATTTGAATGTATCAAGGTTTAGATTTTATTGTAGCAATTCAAATTTTTTTCCTACAATTGTTTACGTTTTGTTATCAAACACTATGACTCCTAAAATTATACAACTTTGAGCTGACTTTCATTTCTTTAAAAATGCTACCCCCTGTCTGTCGGACTCGAGATACATTCTGTCACCTTGACAATATTTTCGTCACCGCTATTTATTAACGAAAGTATCAATTTCAGAAAGCACCCGAGCGCTTTCCACTTTCAGCGGGCGAATGTTTACAATATCGTAATGGTGTGTTCTCTGCGTACACAGACCGCGTGCATCGACGACACGCTGCGCGCGGACAAAGTTAATTGTCGTTTTTTTTCACACGTACATGAATTTACGAAATTTGTTTAAGCTCTGTCAACACCACTTAATATTGACGTCCTTGACGCGAGTATAACGCTGCACATAGTACATACATATTATACCATTTGTTGTTTCACTTTGTTACTTCAATGTCTGGGCAAAAGTTCGTTTGGATGTTTCAGTTACATTTCATCTATATACGTCGATGCCATTATGAGAGCATGTTCTCCGTCGTGGTCTTTGACAAATTGACTGTATTACGTAAAGAATGATGAAGGGAGCGCCAAATGATATAAAATATTACGATCGGATGCAAAATTGTGCCTATAGGTGTACATTATACATACATGGAACTAATTATAACATGTGTTACCTGGTAACAGTTGGCAGCAGCTGCCTCATCGCGGACAGACCTGAAACAATGGATCGAACGCTAATTTGCGGTTGTATGACAGCGATCTTAGAAATCAAGTAAAGGTACTCATATTGTAAGATATCTAAAGATATAAAATAAAAATACATGAATGTAAAGAGAGCACGCTAAATATCACAATTGTGGCGTTAACCATAGAACCTGACGGTATAATGTATGTATTCTGTCAATGGGCGTAGGTCAATGCTTGCTATTAAAATACAGAAAAGTAGTTTCTTTTAGCAGTTGCTCTATTACTATGTGAAAGCCCCAAGGCGAGTCTCTCGAGGCTCACGGGGCACAAAAGGGTAACACTCCGCCGTGGCCCCGACTAATAGAATTCGCTTCGTAAATCCGCTCACAAAACTTCTGTGACCCATTGTTTTCAGTGCACGATTACCTACAAGGATTTAGTGGGTACTTAAGTACAAGAAGTTGTACACGTTTAACGTGCAACATGGACTTCAACGGTTAAACGAAAATAGTTTATTTCATTATGCTAATTTATTTATAATAACGGGCCTTAATGTCCGTTGACATTCTCTAGCAGTCAACCATAATATGATAATAATCGCAAGTGCTGCGACTATGGTGATTTATTTGTAGAAATCATTCCGATTTTAACGTATTCAATCATGAACATAACATTCAAAGTTTAGCTGAACTCGTTAACACAATGACCGCTTAGACCCCAGCATATTATTATGAGTATTTTACAATTTGAACCCACTTGTGAACCCACATCATGAAGATTCTTCCGAAACAATAATACCGAAATAGGCAATTTTCTGTTTGAAATAATATTCGTCTCCCTCAACAAATGTATACATACGAGTACGAGTACAATCGTTACTTTTATCAAAATATTCAAAATCATATCGAAATAACCGCGCGGGATATGCGAGTAGACCCTTATACCCGATATTTAGTTAGCAGCTATCATAGCCCACTGTTGCATTAACATGTAATGGTATGTTGGATTGACCGTTCATTTCTGGACATTACAGGTTATATCGGCTATTTCTAAAAGGATGTCAGGATTTACTTTGGATCCATAGAAAAATTTGATCATCAACAGTACATTCCAGTTAGAATATCACCTATCCTCGAAATGGCAATCACATTAACATGCTCTGCTAATATTAATAAAAGGAATACCAGTATATTTAGTGAGGACGTACAATCGGAACACTGCTACGACGTATAATTTCAAGCTTGCGTATTATTTAGACACGAGAAAAGTGACAGACAGACAGGATATCCTTTTGCCGCAAAATGTATGCTTTGAAAGCCTTTGACCGAACGCAAGGTAGGTGCCGCGTCTCGCTCCTGATGT
>DWGJ01002573.1:0-15364 GCA_018246895.1 Aspitha aspitha aspitha | reverse complement strand
TTATTACGCCCAGACACAGAACAAACAAATGTGCTCATCACACAAATGTTTGTCCTGGGTGGGAATCGAACCCACGATCTCCGTTTTACAGTCACGGTCTCTAACCACTCGACCACGAGGCCAGTCTTAAATACTACTCCGTATAAAGTTCAAGCATAATATCGTAACAAATTCGCATGCTTATCAAATTCTTCATAGTGTTATGTACGGTGAGTAAAATCTGACAATTCAAAAGAAATCAACCGAACGTCACCAATAAAGTAAATTAATTGTAAGAAATACTTCTTATAAACAAGCTTTTATTTAATGGCCCTAAAATTTATTAGTTTTCGTATTCTCCTCAACAAGCCCTTTCATTTGATACCCATATTGTGATTGCAGTAAAAAATAACAAATGCGCCATCTTGCATAATCCGCCATATTAGAATTAGAATGACGTCACATAGCTAAGCATGCATTGTCATCCAGAATAAACGTGTATACCAAATTTCAGTTGAATCGGTTAAAGATAACTGGTCTAAAATTCAGTCGCAAGATTCCCGCCCGGACAAACATACATACATATCGAGTTAACGAAAAAGCTTGTAATGATATTAATAAATGGTGATATTAATGAGTCCAACATAATTTGATAGTATAGAAAGTCCTCGATGAATGGTATTCCTTTCGCAAATCGAATAATACACGTCCGAGTTGTCCATAATTATAATGGAATCGATTCCGCCAGTACTGATTGAATATAATCAAGTCACAGTGGGTTTTATAATTAAGTTACTCAGTAAGTGCCGGCCCGCTGTGCCGATCAGGAAATTAACTCGCGCAAAGCTTATGAACCTCTACAGTCAACATTATTTAAGGTAATCAATTAGTTTTCGATTCATTGATTTATATTCAACTGAGGTAGGTTTGTATTGGTCCAGTAATTATTCCCATATAGGGCAAACATTTGTGTGATGTTTTGTATCTGGGTGTAGATGTTATATAAGTAATATTATTGAATTAACATACCTATTGTGTCTGGTCTCTTTACTTTCATATCTTGGAGTAATTCTTTATTCCCAGTTGTCATATATTAGAATTTAAATATGTATTATTTACATTAACTTTAAGTTTCTATTATCGCATGATTTAATATGCATTTATATCAAAGTGTACTTACTCAGATAACATTGACAAAAATATCTACAACTTTGGTTAATTGGGTTATATTCAAATTTACATTTTTGCAGAAGGTGTTTTCCATTATGTAGGTCGTCGCTCGTTTTATGTACCCACGTTGACGGACCCACTGGCGCAGTGGTTACCAACACTGACTGATGAAGTAGGTTCGATTCCCACCCAAGACAAATATTTCTATGACAAAGTATCTGGTTCTGTGTGTGAAGTTAAGCAAGTGCATGCATTCTAATTTCTATTTAAAATCTTCATCTGTCTCATGATATATTTGAAAATCATCCGTTTTGTGACTATTTAATTAAAACTGAATTATGTGTGTATTACATTTAAGAATAATAATTTTCCTCTGCTTCTTGTGCAAAACTTCAACTAACTTTATACGTGTCTAAAATTTAAAAAAAAACTACATACCCTATCTACAAGCAACAAAGGCACTATATACAGCGCAAATAAAAAATTATAGAATTTATTTAATTACATATATTTAAAGAAAAACGATCGAATCAATTACAATTTACTTTTATATTACATACTACGTAAGTTTATAGCTAGCTTGAATGATAATATTGGCTCATTGAAATCGTTTAAAGTGAAATAAACATTCCTCGCGAGAGCATACCGAACGAGTAACCTAGAGATGCTAGCTCTTGTGCGAATTAATGGCTCTAAATCAGCTGTCAGTTGGCGTTGAATTATGAATCATGATGGCGGCTAAGGCAATCTTGGTCAATTACTAAACTAACCTTGCCGCGGATTCGCCAGGATGTGACGTCAGGGGTCCGATGGCTCAAACGCTCGCTTCCTTTCGTAACATAGATATGGCCATCTTTTTTTAATTTTTTTTACGCTTTACAATGCTTACATTTTATTGCACTCGATATAATACAAAATTGTTTAAATAATGTTTATTATATCTGACTTTTGTACCCTGATTATTCTGTATTGAGCTAGATACATTAAATTAAGATAACTTTTTAAACTGATCGTTATTTTATTCTGTGGTTGAGTGTTATTTACTGCCGCGTCGATAGTGTACGGTGGTATCAATGAAACTTTGGTAGATTAGTGTTACTTTTAAATTTCATGAATCGCTACGCACGAACACGCTAGACAACGTGGACGAAAACTGACAGTCAAATGCGATTACATTACATACCCGCAGGAGTTTTGAAAGATCGCAACGCACATATTGCTCTACCAAAACTGATGCAATCAACGCCATATTTACGTAGTATAACTGTTCAAAGCCGTATAAATCACGTAATTAAAACAAAAACTTATGTAGAAAAGCAAGATTACTCATTAGTACATATTTTAACGTAACTTCTTAAAGATAAGCAGTAATAATATTGAACTATGATCGTTACCGGTCTCAAGGCGATGAAGTTGCAAGAGAAATCATATTATCGATAAATATGTTTATAAGCACTAATGGGATGGAAGAAATAAGTACTAATTAATGACGTGAAATATTTTGTTTAATTCCTGTTGTTGCCCTGATACATAAACAAATTGACACGTAATGTACTGATGTACATTATTTTATTTTAAAGATTATTCCAAAGAAGTATCTTTACAAGTCTATAAATCAAGTGTGAATATTTCCTGATAATCGGTGTGTATTTTTTGAGTGAAAAATACTTGTATTGAAATAACTGACTTATTTATTTTGTTTTTTTAGAGCACTTACAGAAATATACCAAATACTTTCATTGAATGACAGTTAGATTTAAATTGCAACTATACTCCTAGATCTTTTTCTAAGTTGCTATTTAAAAGTACGTTATTACTTAACACATTACTTTCCAAAAAGAAATTGTATCTTTTGTTAAATCCTGTTTTGAAACAATTAAACAGATTTAATTCAACACATTGGTATTTTTGTACAAACATGTGACGTTCTCGATGCAAGAATGATCGAAATTGGATGAAAAAACTAGTCCGATAACACCGTGACCCGCACCGTGTACAAAGCTTGATAAGTGCGCGGACATCGAGACAAAGTCGAGGACATTAACCCCGGCTATCAGCTGACGACATCGCGCAACTGCGGGAAAATTATCTTTCACGCCACATTTCGGTCGTTCACTACCACCGCCCTTTCTTCGCCCCACGGACGCCGCACAATAGCGTTTCCGAATGTTGGGAACATCAATGAACTGTCTATGAACACAAAACATCATTCACAGGCCACTTTGTAATGGGCAATTGATAACTTAGGCTGCGTCATGTGCCGCTAGCCTAAAGTTATTTATTCTTAGTTGTTTATTCCAAATTTGTTTTCTATCGTCAAGATTTCTTTAACCATGTAAACAGGCGACAAGTTATAGAGAGCACACGATAAAATTACAGTTGATAATAATTTTAGAACGAATCAAAGAAATGAAAATATCACAAGTGCATCGTGATTCACAACTTCCGCGCATCGCATATTCTGAATACTTAAAAACTGGAACACATTTATATTTTTTTTTATTTAAAAGATCGATTTTCTCACTGAATGTAACAAACGAAGAGATATTTAAGAGTTCGATGGCTAGTAAGTCTTCTCTCATAAATATTACGTACTTTTTATTGTTAACTGGTGTTCTATACCACATGTTAAAATAACACACTACTATTTCAACATTTTAATGCTGCACGTGAAGAATAACAATGAACATTTTAAATTGTGCAGTGAAGTGTGATAATAAAAAAGAGCGTGCAAAACAAACAATATTCACGTAATTATATTGAAGGTTTCAAGGTTAAGTACTTAATATTACAATCATCAGGCGACCACGTGTCGTTATCGTATCCGAATTTCGATAACTCATAGGAGGTAAAAACTCATAATTTAAATGAATTTGTGTGTGTTGTTAAATTGTACGTTTTACGAAGAAAATGACGAAGAATATATCGCGAATGTATCGCGATTTGGTGATTTGAGACCGAGTAGTATGACTGTCAACATGACAAGGACAGCACACGAGTGGACCATTCACGACAACAATCCCAATATTTATATTGTAATTAAGTAGCCTTGACAATTGAAAGAAGATTTCAAAGTCAACAGTCTCTAATAAACGCATTGGTTGAAAGTACAAGAGACAAAACAAGTTTGTCAGGACAACCTGGTGAGAATCCTTAATAGTGTTAATAACGGACTGTCTGTAATATGTATGTGGGTGACAATTAGGGTGTGTATGTACTTTGTGTTCACTGAGGTATACATTCGTGTGAAATTTGACTGGCCTTCGTGTATCATTACAAGTATCGGCATTGGCGTGCGCCGTCCGCGCAGGTACGACGCGCAAATATCGCGACCTACTTCGCCGCAGCCGCCTCCGCGCGTGGTATCGCACTGCTAAAAATAGACGAAATGTTGAGAAAGCAACGACAGCCAACGTTTCGCGTTGTTCCACCATTGTTTGTATCGATCTTTTTTCCGATTCACCACTGAATACCGAATGTTGCTGTAGTTAGGTACGTGTTGATTTAACAGTGTGCTTTACTTTTTCTCTAATTGGCACTTAAGAATAATGTTAATGATGTAACATCATTAAACAGTAACTATGTAACAATGCTGTTATATAAACTCAACGCTTTCGTAGGCAGAGGTAGAATTAGGCAGTGTGAAGAGCAACAGTTGTATAACATTTTTTTAATATTGCCAATAGAGATCGATTACTAAAATATTGCTTGTTACGAATTTATACATATAATTATGTTTTGATAAACGTAGGTATAATATAAAAAGCACCTTTAAACACTGAAAAAGATAATCAGCTGTTTACTTTTTAGCACAGGTTTTTTAAATGAATTGTTATTAACAACTTTCTGAGGACAACACAAAGCACAGCCACTACAGAGCGACGGTCACCCGACGCCCGTCGGCGATGTCGAAATTTTCACAAGTGGGCACTCGTGCACGATTTAAAAACTCGTCCCCGTAGGCCTTGAAGTACTTGGCAACTTGCCACACCCATATAAACGCACTGGAAAACATTCTGCATCTCACTTAGGTCAAAGGTACTTCCTAATTAGCTCATCAGTATTGGATTATCGCATCCTCGCTCATTCTATAGCGAAGCTAAGCTGTTCTATTATAACCTTTTATTAACACTATTTTAAAAATCTTAAACCAGATTAACAATATCTAATTACTTTAATAAATAATATAAAAAGCCAGGTGTTCAACGGAGCGACTCAGAAACAAAGTAAACCGATGCGTTACTTCCGCGTATCAACTTTACGTCTTTATCAAGATGTATAGTGACATTGAAATGTGCTAACACGATAACCGTTTCCTTCTTTATAGAGCCAGCCGAGCATCGTTCAAAGTAGCAATTCAAAATTCCGTACGTTTACTACATACCAATATCAAAGAAGGTTGCTAGAGTTTCCGTGGGCACATTGGGGGCGCAGTCGTCTAACGGTACAGGCTGTTTAAGTGGAGATCAGCACGACGTTTCGTCACACAAAAAAATCTAGACAACAATCGCGAGTAATCAAATTAACTCGTAGAAAATAGGCTGCACAAAGCACGGCACCGCAATCCGGTTTCCTTCCACGTATGCGATCTCGCTCGTAAGTCTCGGCATTTACCTCGCGAGAATTGGAGGAGCGACGCCGCCAATAAACTCGACACGACGACGTATTGCCAGCAGTCACAACACTCACGAACTTCACACAACACCTGTTTCAGTTGCAACGTAACCTCACAACACTAACTGCAGTGAAGCCCTTTGTTCAGTTTTTACACGGATGTCTCAGGAGTTTTCGTAGGGAACGCACGTATCAAAAGTCGGATGAATTCACTGACCACGAACGACACGTGCACTCGCACTTGCGACTCGGAACAGACTGAAGCCAGAACGAGACGAGAACTGGCAGACCGCGCGCCGATTGGACCTGGGAGGGTTGGGGGGGCGTCGAGGTCTCATTCGCTCTCGCGTCGCAAGGTTCACGTAATCACGTCCAGAGTAGGGGGGACGACAACGACCGATAGATTCCGAAACCAACCGAAAAGCACCCGCTAATCCCGCTATCACTGTCGCTACAGCTACGGTACAAGAGTCGAAGGGCGTGACGTTATCGCCAACGTGCGCGTTTCGGACGTAAGCATATATGTCCTTCCTCGTGGACGTCACAGCGTTCTGGATAAAACAGGTAGTGGTAGAGACCTGGTACGCGGAAAACATTACATACGGACACCGTCACATTTATTTTATATTACTGCTTAAAACATAGTTGCCACGTTGATATTTTCCTCAGTTCAATGGAATTGCATTGTCATTAAACACTTATTACTTGGAAACCACCGATTATTTTTATCGTAAAATCATGCTCTACTTTTTATATTTACCCGTTTTTATCTTCCATATTTCGAGTATTCTATTCCAGTTAATAATATATTGCCTTATTAGGAAATATTTATTTTCTCTGTTCACACATATCTGAGAAATTTCGAGTTACACTAGCAAAATATTTCATATAGAGCCATTCTCATCGTTAAAAAGTTTGCAAATATTTTTGGATAATCAGAATTTCTTGAAATAAACAAGGACAATGACAATGTAATCTAATAAAGTGTTAAATTTACATTACCTTAACAAAAGTTTATATGTACAAATGTCAATTACTAAACAGGCATCCTTCCTTACCCGGGTAATAACATCACAATTTTTTATATTCGCCTCAATAAATATATATAGGTAGTTTGTTTGCTGTAGTGACTACCTGTCGGATAGATCTCAAAACCTTGCTACTTCAACTATCAAATTCCAATAAAGGCTAAATTAAGGCACAACTGCCACAGTGTTGAGCACTTTCAATGTTAACTTTGTTATCGGAATATATTGTGTCATCGCTTAAACTATTGTGCGGCGCGATCTCTCTAGCGTTAAAAATCCGTTATGTATAAAGCAATTTGCATGCAACAAAAAACTTGAGCATAGAGGAAATTTCTCCGCGGGCAAAGTTTTTGCTCAGTTGTTCATGGTTGGATCGCGTTCCGCAAGGCGACCTGCGTTTAATTTAGCTTGCGCGCGAAAAAGACGAAGTTAACAATACAAATAGCTGCATCTCACTCTACTGGCTGTGGCTGAAATGCTTGAATGATTCTTACGCTCGCAATACTTACTTACAGATTCTCTCGACTTTCTTCGTAGCGCGAGTTCGCACAACTTTCCGAGTCATTGTTCTCTGCGCCGCACGTGTGAGAACTTTTGTTTTTGTTTTGGTTCCATGTGATTTTCTATAACACTTGTGTGTAATATGCTCTGTACGCTCATAGGATAAGGAAACAATTTTACATCAAACGCACACGCGAAATACTATTGGTTGTTCAAAGTAGTATTAACTTTAAAATTGCAATGACCCTCGGTGACCCTATAAGTCGTTTGTGTATACTAATATCGCTGGTGTCATCTAAAACAGTAGAATACCTCTGTTGGTCTTCTAGTGCTATTGGTCTTAATCGTGTATTGCACGTTTGCACGTGATGCCCATATGTGTACTGTCCACATTTTTCTATTATTGGTCTGCGTACTAGTGAAGAGTGATACGGTACAGATGCAACGCGCCGAGAATAAACTTAAGCAAGATACACAACTCCTACGTAAACATTGACACGCATGTAAATCTTAGTAAACAATGCATGTTTTATACATATCTCTCTATCTACAGCCACGCCTATATCCGATAGAGGTAGGTAGAGGATAAGGATTGCCACCGGCTTCTAACACATTGCGTTTGCCTTTTCTGCCTTAATCAAAAACTATCACACAGGCTTGTTGCCTAGAAGTACTCTCGACTTGGTCTTCAGAAAGAATGTTACATCATCTAGACTTATAATAAATCTGTAGAGAGGTCAATTCTGTACATGAAATATATTTCCAAAATAACAATCAGGGGGAGATTAGGGATCGTAACTGATGCTAAAAATGCAATCAGTAACATTTTTGTCTGTCTGTCTGTATGTCTGTATATCTGTATAACCGTTATAGAAACAAAAACTGTTCGACGGATTTTAACGAAACTACGGTACAATTATTTTTCATACTCCTGAGCTGGTTATAGTATACGTTTCATCACGCTACAATCAATAGGAGCAAAGCAGTGAAGGGAAATGTTGAGAAAACGGGAGAAGGTACTCCATTTTTTAAGCTCCTACATCCATGAATAGTGGAGAAATACTGTTTTATACCCGT
The DNA here is from genome assembly GCA_018246895.1 of Aspitha aspitha aspitha. Taxonomy (NCBI): domain Eukaryota; kingdom Metazoa; phylum Arthropoda; class Insecta; order Lepidoptera; family Hesperiidae; genus Aspitha; species Aspitha aspitha. The sequence continues at coordinate 6,995 of DWGJ01002573.1, read as the reverse complement.
GCGAAGCTGGGGCGGGCCGCTAGTATATAACAGTATTGCCTGTGCTCCGCGGTGTTATCCCCGTAAATTTCGAACCCGTTGCACTAACTGAATAAAAACTATCTTATAAACATTCCCAGCCTTCAAACGATCGTTATACCAAATTTCAGTACCTATATCGGCTAAATGTTTCAGTCGTGAAAACGTAACACAGACGGACAGAAAATTCCTTTGCATGTGTTACACATATAAACCTTCCTTTTGAATCACTGTCTATTGATGAAAAGATCTAACCGTACAGACTGCGGGGCGGCTTTGCTTTATACTATGAAAGATAGTAAGACTATAATAATTCATATTAAGATCCCTAAGATTTGTGTTTAAATGGACACCGATCTTGGCGCCCGAGTGTGTTACGATGCTTAGCGCCGCACGTGACTCGCATGCTTACGAGAATATGTGCACACTTGATTGCCTCTTGCATACGAGTGCAGTAGGTATGCAGCGAAGGCGTGCTCCGAACAACCACACTCACACACAATACAAGCATTTAAAATATTTATTTTAGTAGGATATCATATAAAACCATTTCGTTTGGGTCTGCAAAAGGTTGAATCCAGATTGCAGTAAATAAAAGTGTTTCATTTTTAGATGTTAGGCAGTAATTTATTTACATACTTCTTACAATAATGCTGGTGTGAGATTAGTATATACCTCTTTGGTGATCCTTCGAAATCAAACAGCTGAGCAGAACTCTATCAAATGTGGCAGTTAATACAATAGTTACTGCAACGATGCAATTAAAAACGAATCACTGTGGTATGGTTGGAAATGAAAGTGTCTTTGCGTTTGAATTGACTAAAATATTTATTTCATGACAAAATTATATAATGTGCGGTTCTAGGCTTTGCTCACGCAGACATCATATTTCCAAAAATAGATAAATACATATATAATTTATAAATAACCAAGAGCGTAAATCTAAAGTTTCTGATGCCTAACATTCAAAAGGACGAATTTTCATATAAACTGTTTCCCCGCATTATACCCCCTTGGGTGAGGAATTTCCGAAATTCCTTCGTCAGTGTTCCGTTACACTATACACATAAAGAAGTTATCTGCAAAATTTACGGAATCTAGGTTCAGGTTTGGATGTGCGTTGATCTCTGGGTCATGTATATAAATTTTTACGATGAAATGTATAAATTTTTACGGAGATTATTGTTAATCTCTGGTAACACAAAGGTCATTTATCGGCGTGTCTTCTCATAAAAATACCACAGTTATTATCCCAAATTATCTGTTATGCCCATTATCCTCAAGTACAAAGTACTGGTGTCCGTGGCAAATAAAATTCTAAGCCATTATATACAATGTGGTATTAAAAGTAGTAATGCACCTACTATACATACATACTAAACTTAAATAACATATATACATAGTTATTTAAAAGTTATTTGAAAGAAGTTATTTACGAGAATAAATGGCCGCTATTTTTCATTTTACTAATTAGTACAGAAATATTGTAACCTGTGAATCAGGACATATTATCAGCTTTGCAACTAGTTCTTAACACGGACACAAAATGTTGTTTTCGGATATCCTTAAAAACCACATATATAAATAAGCATGTGTGTATTAATACATTCAAATGTCGTAAAAACCGGCTAGGTCATGAATAACTTGAATAGACAAGTATGCATGACAGTTTGTTAACATCGAGATCGAGATTTGAGACCGGTGAAGTCCTTAGTCCTTAGCATGTTGTTTTCCTGTGATAAATGAGCGCGACGTAGCACGTATGTATATTTCAATATTCTATTACTTATGACAAATAATAATAAATAACACCCACATTACGATATAAATTGTCGTTATATTAACATCGTATACGTGGTAGCAATTACGATAAAATATTATCGTAATATTATAGATATATAGTTTCTCTGTTCACTTAGACAATATACATATGTATTATACTTTGATTACTTCCTATTGCGATACATTTTCAAGAGCACACTTTGTTGTTGCCAATCGCTATACTAGTGCGAGGTGAAGCGACAATATATGTACGATAATCACGAACAGTTTCATCATGACTATAACATTGTCACGTACGATGCAAAAATGTAGATCGTCTCACTTTGATTTTATCACAAATCATTACGAAATAATAGCGCGATTGCATCAAGAATCGTTTTATAATCCTCAAGAATGTTATATTTAATATTGTACACCCGTTTCATGTACGGTTAGTAAGTAAAGCGTTCACGTGTTTAAATACGCGCAGTTTTGCTTCCCCGTACAATGTTTAACCGTAAAAAGAATTATTTGGAATAACGTGACAGAGATAGAGCAAAATACTTGTGGTCCATGCACGTATGTTACAGTTTAGTGGTATTTACGTAAAGCATTTTAGGTAACAGTAATTCGCACATCTCCGTTACACGCTGGCGGTGGCAGCGGAGGTGGCGGGTGGTGAACTAGGGATACCACATGTTTTGGACAGAAATTATATAACAAACTTTTTTGTACATATTGTAAAAATAGAAAATAGATATGCTGATGACATAATATTTAGCTATTAACATAACCTATTTTCTCAACGTTCCATTTATAAAATAGGTCCCAGATGCTATCTCAGACGTATCCTAATTTATTGTAATATCAAACGCTTTATATGCCAATTCATTGCACTGTTGTATAGGAGCAATATAAGAAATTGGCTTCCGAATCATTTAATGTTTCTTATATTCATAATTGCAACATACAGATAATAGCTTTAATTAAACTCAATTTGTTACTAAATAAGGTTGCAAAAATTTTTATGACACATAATTATTAGAACGTTTTACTTTAATTTCAGATGCAGTTGGCAACCCTAAGAGGTGGTGACGCAAGTCGTTGTGAAAGCTGATACGAGTAGAATTGGGTTAGACTCGCGACGCTAGCGCCTCCACGACCACACATATTTTGTTGACGACAACATTGCAACATTCATGTTTGCTGCTCTCTTATACATTAACATTCCGTAACTCACGGCTCGTATCTTAATAAAGACGTTAACGTGGTAGAGAAAATATTTCAGATTCCCTACGTTTAAAATGAGGCACTTATGAAAATAATAATAAATTGCTGTTCATGGAAATTACTAAGTGAAATACGTTACTATTATAAATCAAGGGAAAATTTTAATTACAATAATACAGCTGACAGATACACGACACTTGTACGACAGATGAACTATGTTATCTTAATGGTAATAAAAATAGGTCGTTCAACAAAATAAATAATATTTTATCATTATTATAACATCACGCCCTGTTCCTCACAGGATAGACAGAGAGCATCGAGTGCGAAATATCTCTATCATGACAATGCAAATGTGTACGTACAGTTGGCACGAGAGACCAAAAAAATCAAATACTGGTGGACAGAAGTGTATTTAATTCAAATAAAAATTAAACGGAACGATACGAATTTCGTTTGAAGTTATATTTATAATCCTTCGAACTCTCGGATTTACAACTCTTAAAGTTTATGGAGACATCGGCAAAGTACTTAACTTTCGATAACATAAGAAGCCTTTTCACGTGTACCTTTGCAACGAATATTTCGATAAGCCCTCAACAAGTGCCGTAACAGCTTACAAAATTCGTTACAATTGTTATCAGGGTGAGGAGGGTCAAGGACAGTGTCGAGGCAGAGCGAACGTCATTACACCGAAGGGCAAAAGACAGCTGCTATAAAAACTGATCCTTGGTCAGATATTAAACGGAAACTGTAATGTTTATTCTATATTTTGCATTTAATTACTTCCAACTCGACAACGACTCTACGTTGTAATTGATTAATATTTGCCATTCCAGTTGTCACGTTACGTGGGCTATATTTTTTAAATCGAATAACACTCCAGGAGCTAGGAGACCAAGAACGAAAAGATAAGTAGTAATTAATTGAATTGTTGTTGAAGTGACTCAGTCACACTCCGTGCCCAATTTTTTAATTATAGTGAGAGTTACCAACGAAATCAAAAGAAGTGAAAGGGAATTGTTAGTGTCTCAGTATGAAAAACTTTCCTTAATAGATACACATATTTGGTTGTGCACTTAATGCCGGCGTGTGCTGAAGATCAGCATTATTATTCCGGCCGGCGGCGACATGGCTTTGACCCGAATGGATTTGGGTCAAGAGGAATCGATTTATTGCCATCCCGTTCGCCGCTTATGCAACGAGTTTCATGCGCTTCGCAGCTAGAAGAAAACAAAGAAACGAAGTGGCACTTTCACTGTCAAGGTCGCACAAGCGTTGGTCCTAAAAGTAAGGAGTTTGTTTCAACGTAAATCACGTGTTTGTCAATCACGACCGGGGCTGGAACAGGCGTGCCGGGAAATGTGGTCAAGGTCAATCTTAAAATTTACGAATCAACGTATTCATTTACAGCTGCAATTTATGCGGCACAGATGAAAGATGATTAAAATCGACCACGTGTCTTCACTTATTGATAGAAGATTTTAAAAGCGCTATCGGTTATTAATGGCCATTTAGCGCAAGGATGGTGCAGGAAAACAATAGGATTTATGTACTTCGGTCTTTGTTGGAAACGTAAAACATTTTTTACAATTAATGTTCGTGTGACCGCAATTCGTAGATGTTTCTGAATTGTGCATGGGTTTTTCTCACAATTGTGAATTACGTGGAACTTACTTCGACATGATTTTTTCATAGAGATATTATACTAGTCCAACAAATACGAGTAATAAGAGTGGGAAGATGAAAGGCATAGGTCTTTCATCAAGATAAGTATAGTAGGTAGTAGTCGATCTTTCTCTAATCACACATAAAAATCACACAGATGCCATGATTAGTCTCATTTGCTTTCCTTTTTTTTTCGATAGACACATTTTAGGCGGGCTCCCGCTCTAGTATATTATCTCTATGGATTTTTTACGCGGTATTTAGTTGTCGCAAAGGCTCTCTAATGGTACCTACGTGGTCACCGGTATCTAGTCACTTTAAGGTATTCAAGATTCAGTCAAAAGTCAACTTACACTAATGCCTTCGAATGTTTTTCTATCGTCTAGGCCTAGCAGTGCGGGAGGTACACCAGAATAAGACTGGTTGCTAAATGTCGCTTTCTATCCCAGAATCGCCGCGGCAATATTATAACACTTCACAGGCTTTTTTATTGTCTTAAAACATGTAGAATTATACAGGACATCGCACAAGGTACTAACAAAACGAAAAGGTCAGAAAGGGTCAAGACAATATTGATGCGACTTGTCGACGGTGTGCGGCGTTATCATAACTGTGGCTGTATATGCCAATCACATTTACTGCAATCTCTAACGGCTGCTTCGCCATACATTATATCGTTAAAGTAAAAGCGTTCTGAAAGTGCGACCCACAAATTGAGCTGCTATACCATTTATGATTTATTTATTAAAATCCTGGATGTACTTTAAGGGTCAATAAAATTATCTGGTATTAATAGATACAGATCGTCTTAAGTCGAATCGTTATATCAATAATAATAAAGGGAATTGTCCTAAAATTGTATACTTACATATAGCAATGGTTACTCGAAAAAAATTACTGTCAACGTCTGCAAAATAGTCCAGTTAATATTAAGCAGTATCTGAGCTATTAGAGGTTTGGCGTTGCTACTCTTTCAGGAATAGTAATAGAAATACGTTATTGCTTTTCAGTAAACTCTTTCAGAAATAAACATAAATTGTTGTAATCTATACCAATATATAAAGCTGAAGAGTTTGTTTGTTTGAACGCGCTAATCTCAGGAACTACCGATTCGAATTGTCAAACAACTTTTGTGTTGGACAGTCCATCTATCGAGGAAGGCTATAAGCAATGTAACATGACGCTATGACTAATACGAGTGGAGCAGCAATGACAAATGTTGAGTAAACGGGAAAATATTGATTTGCACGCGGGCGAATCTGCGGGCACAGCTATTAATTAATAATTTTCCCACATGCTCTACCAAATTATCTAACTTTTCCAAGGGAACTTCTAATTATTGCGCCAGATATAATGAAGTCTGATACGATGGAGCGATAGGACTCGACAAATTGAGTTTACTATGCAGTGGGCGGATCCATTACTGAGCCGAGCGCTACCTTTGCCCTTTCTACCTCGCTACCTCCCAGTGGATTCAACGCCTACATGCTCCCGCCGATAATAGCATCAACCCTGAGAATATTTGCTTAATGTACCTTATAAATAATAGCTGTAGATATACAGTCACGCCCATTTCCCATAAGGGTAGACATATAAGAGTTTCCGTTAGCTACGGCTCTGGTAGCTATTTCTTTGGCTTTTACTATTTGCCTCGAAATCATTACACAGGCCCATGTTTCTTGTATTAAAGGCACACTAGACCTGGTCATCAGCTCAAGTTGGTAGTAGCGACGCGCCTCTTCGGTGTCCACTTCTCGCGGTCATCGGTAACATTCCGTGACGAGTAGCGAGCCACATCGCCAATAATATTGTTTTTAAGTTTCACCGTATTGTTCGCACAGTTTCATTCAGTCAATTCAGTATTTTTAACATAACGTTGCATGTACTATAATTGAACAAAACAAATACAAGGTAGCGACATTGAAGGATTCGAAGTGCCTTCTGAACTAATCTTAAAAGTAAAGAATCTTGTTTTTTTGATGTTGTTGTCACTGATAAAATTCGCTTCACTCTGCTGTTTATCTGATAAGATAAGAAACCTCGCAATACGCATACTGTTTGGGCTTTCCCTGACGTAAGATATTTTGTTTATATGATAAACAGTTATGCAGTTGATTTATAAACACATTCATGTAATTTTTTTGGTCGTTTAAACACAGTAAGAACAAATAAACATGAACAATGAACGGTTATCCATTGACTCTACTTATTCCGTATCTTGCAGTAAAACCATTTTTTTTTACAAAGACAAAGACATTTATTTGCACAAATATGGGTACATTTAAAGATGTTATAAAATTATTAGATCACTCCATATT
>DWGJ01002572.1:0-15366 GCA_018246895.1 Aspitha aspitha aspitha | reverse complement strand
TAAAGACCAGCTGTGCCTATACAGCCTGAACAGCATAAAGCCTTCCCCGGTGAGTTTATATCAAATCTATTCTTTCTTCCCTACATCATCGTACCGTTCTGTTGGCAGACGTGCGGCGCGGCGTTTAAAACCAGCAAGGAGCTGGCGGAGCACGCGGCGCGCGCGCACGTCAAGCTCAAGCCGTACCAGTGCGGCGTCTGCCACAAGCGGTTCACGCAACAAGGCGGGCTGCAATTGCATATGCGGATACACACCGGCGACCGGCCATTCCCCTGCACGTTCTGCCCGAAGGCGTTCACGCAAAAATCGGGCCTCGAACAGCACCTGCGCATCCATACGAAGGTTTCTAAGCTATTGCATAACCTCTATCGCGGGCCTTGAGCGTGGAGAGAGAATTCAGAAATTTCGTAACGAAAAAACTAACACCCCCCACTCCGACCGGCACAGCGGTTATCCTTTTAAGCTCTTGCATAGCTTCTATCGCGTGCCTTGAGCGTGGAGAGAGAATTCAGAAATTGCGTAACGAAAAAACCTAACACCCCCCACTCCGACCGGCACAGCGGTGATGCTTTTAAGCTCTTGCATAGCTTCTATCGCGGGCTTTGAGCGTGGAGACCGAATCCATGGTGGTGGTGGTGGTGGTAGCTTTACCGCAGCAGTCTCCAAGTGCCACACATCTTTTTATAAGAGAAAGACATTTATTTGCACAAATATTGGGTACATTTACAGATGTGTATTTAGGATCAGACAGCCATGCGTGGAATTGTCCGTAGTTATTTATTTATTTATTATTAATTGACTTATAATTGACTGGCCTCGTGGTCGAGTGGTTGGAGAACCTTGGCAGCAAAACCGGAGCTCGTGGCTTCGATTCCCCACCCGGGACAGATATTTGTGTGTGCAGCACATTTGTTTGAAGCCACGAGCTCCGGTGTTGCTGTCAGGGGTCTGTAACCTCGACCACGAGGTCAATCATTCATCGCTCGCTTACCCTCGCCTCCGTTCACAGGTGCGGCCGTACCGCTGTGTGATATGTTCGAAGAGCTTCTGTCAATCGATCCACCTGAAACAGCACATGCGCACGCACACCAACGTCTCGCCGTTCCAGTGCGGCATCTGCCAGCAGCGGTTCAAGCAGAGCAGTCACCTCAACTACCACCTCAAGTGCCACAATCCCGCCAACATGACGGACGAACAGAAGGCCAAGTATAGGGAGATCGTGACGCTGATGGGGAGACAGCACGCCACAGAAGTCAAGGTGGACAGCAGCGAGATTGACCCTCGGTACGGAGAGGAGAGTGAGGATGTGGGGGCTGCTGACGAGGAGCTGGTGGAAGAGGACGTACAGGAGGAGTTCATTCTGGAGCACTGCGTTGAAGACATCGTCTGAGACAGACCGATTCAATGTTCATCGGATTGAGATATTTATTCGCAGTGTGCTATTAGTGTTGAAGTGGATTAAGTGTGGTGGAACCAGGATTGTGTGAAGCAACGCCATCTAGCGAGACAAATGAACTGTTGCACATCGCTGTGATGGCATAGCGGTTTGAAATTCAGTCTTCTACTCGGGAGGTCTGGGTTCAATCCGGCCACGCGCCTCTGATTTGTTGTGTGCCTTTTATTACTAAAATTTAAATAGGTATCACTGGCTATAACGGTGAAGGAGAACATGTTATACAGTGTATAATATTCTCTGAGGTATGCGAAGTCTATCGATCCACACTGGGCCAGCGTGGTGGACATAGCCTTAACGCTCTTACTGTGAGACGAGACTCGGTCCAGCAGTGGACTATAAAAAGGGTCGAACAATATGCATGAAGAGAGTGATGAATGTAGAGGAAACACGGCAGGTTTGTAAGGACAGAGATATTTGGCACTCGCTGCTTTCTGCCTACCCCGTTAGGGACCTAGCGTGACGATACGTATGTACCATGAAATACTGCACGTTGGAAATTTCAAAGAATTTGAACTAAATTTTTTTTTTTTGTTTTTGTCTATATGTTTTAACATAGATAAAACTTTTGTTGCTTAACTAGCTGACCTGACGAACTTCGTACAGCACAAAAATTTCAATCTGATAATCTGATTTTCAAAATAAATTATAGCCTACAACGATATGTTGCCGAGGACTAATAGCTGTATAAAAAAAGTTTCATCAAAAGCAGTTCAGTAGTTTTTGCGTTAAAGCCGGACAACAGATAGACAGACAAAACTTTCAAAACGATTTTTTTGGCTTGTGTCAATTGTATGCAGACCCCTAGAGTAATATTTTTTTAATTTTTATTCAGTACTAGCGGCCCGCCCCGGCTTCGCACGGGTATAAAACAGTATTTCTCCACTATTTAATGGATATTATTTTACATACAAACCTTCCTCTTCAATCACTGTATCCGTTAAAAAAAAACCGCATCAAAATTCGTTGCGTAGTTTTAAAGATTTAAGCATACATATTTTAAGATTAAGCAGACTTTGTTTTATACTATGCAGTGATGATACAGAATTCAACTCTTCTACAGTTTTGTTATACTACTGTATTATTATAATAAAAATTACTTAAGTTTGTGGTAAACTTAATGGTGTTTATAGAGCAAAGTTTTATAATAAATCTCAGTTTAGGAGCTACGATCCTAATTGCTAGTCCCTTACCGGTCCAGGTTGGCGATCCTTATCAAGTTTCTGTCACTCGATATACAATCGAGGAGTTAATTACGAGAGCTCCCAGAGGAAGGGTACATATTGGGGGGGTTATGACCAATTATAAAGTTTGCACTACCCGAGCCAGTATAGTAAGAACCCTTGCAATGTTGAAAGTGTACGAGTTTGGGGCGTTTTAAAGCGAGCAATAGCAACGCTGGAGGTCTGGATCGCTGGCCGCTCGGTTACCCTCTGTATGTTTGTTTGTTGGCGTAAACCAGATCTGAAAGTTTGTCGTAAACACTGTCTGCCGCCTGTTTGCGTTTTGTTGCGTTTCTAAAACCTGTTCTACGACTTTCCGCGTTAATACATTTTCCATGTCACCCCAGATTTGTGTCTCCGTGGGGAAAGAATTTATTAACGGTATTTCATCCTTTCATTTAGTCGAAATTACCCGCGTTTATTGGCACCAATAAAGTTTATTACGATATTACCTAATTTATGTTTTAATCTTCATGAATTCATGTCTCAATAGTACAAATACATATATACATAAACCTTTATGTATAGTAAACCCAACGAATACCAATACTAATATTAATTATTTTCCCAGAAACTTGTAACGTTTTATATTATACAGAACTCAAGTTTTCTTGGATTCCCATTATTCTAAAATGTTTGGAGACAAGTAAACGAAAACATTATTATTCTAATTAAGTTGTATAGAGAAATTAATTCCGAAACCCGACGCTTAATTCAAGGCAGTTGCCTAAACGATGTCGTTGGTTTTGACCAGTGGCACTCAAACTGTAACTTACTTCCAAGAAAACGGCACTTGCTTTTAGAACAGAAATTTATAGGTTCATAAACAATTCGTGTGCTTCTGTCTTTTAGAATAAATACACCAGTTGTCTAGCTTCAGCAATATTTTCCTTAATCTTCGGTGAACGTCAGGAAATAATCGTTTTTACTTTTACAACATCTTCATTCTTGTACAGCGCATTCATATTCGTTGTCTATTACTGTCCTAGTAGCTGCGTCATCACAATTTTCCTTTTGAACGTCTTTACACCATGAAACACCCACATCCGCAACGATTTGTTTTGTTTAACTCTTTGACCCCGATAAATATTTACGAGTTTGAGAACCGCTGGCCAAGACTGTAAAAGCCTGGCGTGTATTTCGGTGCACGTGAATCAACTGTGATTTCGTTTCACACACAACGTCGTAAATAAAGCCTTTAATTACGTTTGCTAAGTCTAAACGAAACACCGCACATGTATCAAATATCCGTCTTAATATATTTGAATGAAATGGGGAGATTGCGAGATGGGAACGTCGATTAACTTGATTACATGTAAATGTAATTATGACGTATTGGAACAATAAGGGAACCGGCACGATAGAACAGAAGAAGTTTGTTAGAACCTTAGTTGATAATAATAACTGGAGACACTTCCACACATGACTGTCTGATCCCAAATTAGGCAAATGAATGCCGTGTAATCGTAACCGAACAGCTGATAAACATACATATATACATACAATGCAGTAACTATATGTACCTATATTTTTATTTCACCAAGACACAGAACAAACAAAATAAATGTGCTCATTACACAAGTGCTTGTCCTGGGTTGAAATCGAACCACTGCCTCCATTTTTACAGTCACGGTCTCGAACTACTCGACGACGTGGCCAGTTTGTAATATTCTTTAGTCTCTGCGTAATATTACATTCAAATGTTTATTGGACTGCAAACTAGGGATGTTAAGGAGCTCCGTAACCGTACCCGAATCCGTTATAATAGTTTCGGATAATTCCGGAATTCTTTTGGCTTTTGAAATTCCTTATAAATTTAATAATCCATAACCGAAACTATTTGAAAGTAACGGATAATCGAGTCCGGTATTATAATTGTACCTATATCCATATCCGAAATTTCGTATCCGTACTACTACTACTACTACTGCGCAGCCCTCTATTCTAGGCACAGGACAGGCTCGCAATGAATTGATTCGCGGGCACATTACATCACGAGTACCTACGTTGCAGGCCTAAAATTTATCGCTATGCTGACTCTGGGCTGTTTATTTGAACGCTAGCAGCGCTGTCGCTAGCAGCGCTGTCGCTAGCAGTGCATCCATACTGGTCCCTTCTATATCGTACACTTTCAGAAATAGCGCGATTTTCAAACGACAAAACGCACGAACGGACTTTCGAATCGAATAGAATACAAAAGCAACCTCACCTAACTTAACCCATGCATTATTATCGTTAAACTAACAAGGTTCACGCATGATAAAAATGTACCCTTAAACAATGATTTATGAAAACAGTTCGTCAAAAACGTCTCATCATCTTTTCCAACCTATACCGTAGTGAACACGATCTAAATATTAAAGTAAAATATAGGTTGAGCAATAGAGATTCTGAATTAAAAAAAAACAAACGATAGTACCAACAACGGTAAACTGTAAAACATCAGTAAACTTAAACTGTCTGATGAGAAAGGTAACAGAAGTTTCTAAAGCACAATTTACCTGGCAACAATTAGTTTTACCCTACAAATTATAGACACAGTCCCTAATAAATAAGTACTATTATCCCCTGTCCCTGGCTTGGCGCATCGCTCAAATCGAAACCGCTGCTGCTGTTTAGCGGCAGTCACAGAAGCAGCAACACCGATTAATTGCACTTAATTCATAGTAGTTATAGGTCTAATATAAGTAACGTAACTTACATATGTAAAGTTTTATATGTCTGAAGAAACAATAAATATAATTATGTAATTCTGGCTGACATCAGACTATATTGAGTCGCGTACCTCAATATCGTAATAACCGAAGCCATTTAATAATAGGAATATTAATAAAGTTCTGCCTTCCACTCAAGTGGTTTGTTATTGTGCGCTGCCTTCGCCAACTTTGAAGTATTTAAACATCATTGTCTCCGCATTATTACTTGTCCTGTTTGGTGATGCTCTTGTTATTTTTATCCTTCGATCGTCCCGAAATTTGATTCGCAATTTCCATTGTTTCACTATTAGTGGTGTAGATTAAATGCGAAAGCAGTGTACTTGAGAGGCGGTCGAGATAAATATTGGGCAAATAAAATACTTTCATCGTCCTTCAAATGAACAATCTAATCCGAGCTCGTAAATAGCGCCTTTGCGCTTGATGTAATACGTACGTGGAAATTCATTGCGCCCGGCTGAGTTTTGGAATTAATAGGCGCACGTGTCCGTTTACGGTGCAGTACAGTATGTATCTACGAGGAGAGTCGCAGTTTGTCGGTTTAATGGTCAATATCAGAAAGATTTCCTACGATGCATTGCAGACCTATAAATGTTTGGTGCAGCTAGATACATCGATGAACGTTACCCTACCCTATAGTATACCCTATTCGGTGTAAGTAAATAAGGTGAATTCTGAAAGTTGTAGAAGACTTTCAAGAAACATTGACGAAGATTAAAATGTCCCTCAAAATTCTATAAACTTTATTTTGTACATTTATTATTGAAACAGGTATTTTCTGACGATTTAGATTTTAATACGACTCGTGAATGCTCGTAATATAATTATGCAAAAACTATAAGTATTTCAATTTTAAACACTTAAAAGAGCTAAAAAATAATTACAAAAATTTCTATCTTCATAAATATAGACTTCAATATGTTACAGACTGAAACTTCGAGCTGTCTAACACACGTATAATCTTCAATACGACTTACAAGTTTCAAAACTACCGCAGTTGCAATGTTCAAGCTAATTCGAAATTATTACATCTAAGTTTAAGGTCTCGTAATCCGAAATTAGACGGTAAACCGACTGCGTCTCGGGACACCAACAAAGCACGGTTTGAGACCGTATTTGTACTGAATTAAGACATTCATACTTCACGACTAAGATACCTAAGACGTAGGTACCTAAATATTTAGATTCAGTTTTACTGGGCATTCTCAAGTTGAGTGGAGTTCGTAGTGGGTGCAATTTCGTTAAGACTAGGCTAATGGAGCATATAAGTGTGCAATCCGGCACATAGGCACCTACTCGTAAGTATGAATAGAGTGATGAATGCAAAACATAAGGATAGATATAATACGTGTCACCCGGTGCTTTCTGTCTACCCTGCTAGGTACCTGGTTTGATGGTATTATAGTATTTTATTTTATACTTTATTCTCTGAGATACGACCAAAACATGAGGTGCCGAAAACATTAATTTAATGAATTTGATTTCTGTGCGTGCTTATTTTAGGACCAACCGATGTTATAGATGTAAAAGTAATTCAAGATGTACGGGTTAATGGCGATAATTAACATATGTAATTGCTCTGAATCAGCAAGTAATAATTAAGTAATGATAAACAATTATAACTATAATACCATTTTTTTAATTTGTACGTCGTAAAAGGCAAAATATGGATGGAACTAATAATTCTGCAAAATCTTTAAATGCACCTATATTTGTGCAAATAAATTTCCTTGTCTTTTTGAATATTCGAAATGACAATTATTCACAAGTCGCATCACAGTCGTAAACAGTAAAGTCCTTTAATTCCTTGCTCGCGAGTATTCAGTTTCAAACGACGCGAGCACTCATTACCACGGGAACTGGGCTCTCAAAGGCGTGCAACTCGCTCTGACTATCGGAGTGTCGGTGAGCATACCGCTCGTATTGCCCTCTGTAATGTATTTTTGTGGTTTACTTAATGAATGTGCGTCGCATAAGCGTCGCACGCAGTAAGTGCAATGTGCGTCGTCTTAGCGTTTACCGTTGCTAGCGGTAGCTATCCTGCCATCATTATAGTTTAAGTAACAAAAATATTGAGTTTAAGCCCTAAGGCTTTTTGACGCTAGTTCGGTAATATTTATGTATAATTTTCGTTTTTTATAAGAATAACATAAGAATGCTTTCTGTTTACTCAAAAAGACGCACTGGTATAATAAAGGAAGTAGCAAGAGACTGATTGCGGATAGCGATTACTTTTCACCTAATGAAGTACATAAATGTGTTGATACACTTTTCATAGTATTATTGTTACACGGGCATTGATAGAAAACGAAATTTGGCAGGAACCAAATAAAATACAGTAATTTAATAACGCTCTGTAACTTAAAAGCTAAACAGTTTGAATTTCATAAAGTTTCCTCATTAAAATTGTATGAAGTTCAGTGGCCAAGATCGATACCCAAAACGTTTGCCATTAACCAGCAACCCATACTGTTTCTGTCCGAAGAGATTTCCCCAGAGATGTCATTGGTAGTAAATAATACTGTCGCATTCGAGCGTAAGCAATTGTTTCCAGTTCCAACACTCTCACGTCATAAATCTCGTCTGTAAATAGCTGCGAATAAAATCTGGATTGGCTCTTGCGAACGTTTTAGTTCGAAGAGCGTTGGGTCTCAGCTTTTCTCGAATAGAACAGTTTATTTACAATTTAAAACGATGCGATTTGAAACTTAGCGTATTTTATTCACAATAGCATAGCGTTGAAATGTTATTATGATCACTTTCATTACTATATAAGCCAAAATGGTGACACCATATCGAAGGTATTTAAAACATTTTAAAAATGGATAAAGTGCATAGATTTCTTGGAGCCCGCGAATAAATATATTTTTCTTCTTCTTCTTTTAAAAACTTTCGGCAAAACGATATTTCGTGAAAATCTATCTCACAGATCCACAGCCCAATCCATGGTACAACTGCGTAGTGATTTAACATCTTGATCATAAGGAATTGAATGAAGACGCCCGTACCCTAATTTTACATACAAAATAATTATAGCTAAATATGTAACAATATTGAAACTATTTCAAAAACACGCATCTTGCTTGTATCATGACCAGAAGCAACTATCTCCAATCTATATGATTACTATACTATACCATAGTATTAAACCTAACGAAGTTTTCGATACAAGATACATTTCAGTCAAGAATAGAATGGGTGCCTACATTAAATGGATTTTCCAAATGCAGAATGTTCCAAATGTTTTTGCACAAACAAAGTACCATGCATTATAGTTTTTAATTTCAATTTAATATTTAATCATTTCTCGGTAATTCTTTGAGCGGTTATTAATAATAAATAATCGTCAATCACTACGCTAATGGAAACGCTCTCAAACGTACCGGCGATACCCTATTTTAATTGAACGTATTTTACCTACTTCCGAATTAGTTATGGTGTTGCCATAATTTACAACGGTGTGGTGGGCGGCAATTTAACGTGCGGACGGACCGAGCTTTTACTCGTAGATGGCAACATTCAGCGTAGCATCTCTCTGCGGCGGGTATTGCGGTATTTTGAATCAGGAATGTGGGTGTCATTCATTGTGCTTCACGACAGGCGAGCATGAAAACATTTCGTAAGTATTTGCTAATGGCATCTTGAACAGATACTTCTGATTTACAATTAGGGTTGATATATTCGGCACGTTATATGAGCATATGCTACACAGCAATCAGCAAAAATGACAATTTAAGGCTTTAACCTTTCTATTATTATAGTAGACTGGACCATGATGATGCTTTCCATTAAAATTATAACAGCATAAATATTATAATCAACATTAATCGACTTTCGATCAACAGACCATTGAAAGTAAGCTTCCTTTTAAATTACGGAAACGCTTATGAAATATTACCTCCGGCGTAAACTCATACACGGTTCAGTCACGCTATGTTAGCTATAACTTCATACATAATTGCAAATTGTATTTCTGTATTTGCTATGAAGTTATATGATGTTGGAACTTAAGTCGCAATAAGCGCTCTCTTATTAGGTTATTTATCGATAACAATCCAATATTAACACGTTTATAATAAAGATAATATATTTGGTCTCGATAAACAAATCGTCTACGAAAAAGGATTATATCAAATGAGTTGACTACATATTTCCAGCTACATTTATCAAATCGGAAATTTTTAAAACAAGAGTGAATAGGCACTTTCTAGGCAAGCGTGTTTTACCTTAGACTGCACCTCAATTAGCATCAGATGAGGTTGAAGTCAAACGCAAAACTACTGTACTTAGAATTGAAAAAATGAAGAGTTTAAAGGAAACTCATAACGTTCATGACTCTATTTATTAGATGACAGTGGTTGTCAAGGCAACCATCAAACGCGTTAATACGACATATAACTCAAATAGCGTCTAACAAATTTCCGATCGGGTCACGTGACATGCGACTTTAACATTATTTACCCATCACAAAAGTTCACAACGCCGCTAAAGAAGTTATCACTTAAAAAAAATAAAAAAAACTGACAAATTAGTTTGTTATTCGTCAAATAAAATTACGTTACACCACACGACATGATATATCCATGTCGTAATTTGGCAAATGACACCGCTACGGCGGATATAGTTAACGAGGACGTACTTGATAGGAGGCTATTTATTATACTTACTACATCAAGGCCGTCTTGACCTATATCCAGGGTATTATGTACGTAATGTAATTATTATAGGATGTCACCCACCCTGTCAGTTTGTAAGTTCTGAGTAGTGATGCTCGCAATCGAACTAGTATGAAAATGCTATTTCAAGACGAAATGTTTTCATTTATTATTCAATCTTTATTGAACAACTATGAAATGTAAACTACTAAATAAAGTAAAGTTACGTCAACTATTAAAGTAAAGTAAAGTATAAGTAAGCGTAAGTAACACTTGTAAACCGACACGTGTCTTTTACTGCAAATGGAAGGGTATTGAAATCACAAGTTCAAAGTTGTTGTTGTGTTGTTCGACCCTTTTTATTGGTCCACTGCTGGACCGGGTCTCCTCTCATAGTGAGAGGGATTTAGGCCATAGTCTACCACGCTGGGCCAAGTGTGGGTTGGTAGACTTCACACACACCTCAAAAAATATTATATACTTTATATGATAACATCTCTAAGGTGTGCAGGTTTCCTCACGATGTTTTCCTTCACCGTTATAGCAAGTGATATTTAAATGTTAGCTATAAAACGCACGCAATAAATCAGAGGTGCGTGCCAGGATCGAACCCAGAACTCCAGTGTGGGAGGCTGAATTTCAAATAACTAGGCTGTCCCTGCTTATATCTTATACTGCTTATCACTACTGCTATCGCGCAGTATACACAGCAAATAATTTGTGCCTACTGTTTCGTCCGCAATAGGCGTGATGACAGTAATTAAGAATCAAGGATTAAATGATATTATGTTATATATTATGGAATGATAATTCATAAAATAAACTCTTTTTTTAATATTACTATACGATTAATTTTGTTTTAAACAATAATAATAATAATAAAGGGGACGCTGAGCCACTTCCTTTTGCCTCTCAACACTAATTAAGTTTATTGTTGTAATTTCTTCTATGTTTCGTATGTGTGGCAATAAATGAATTTATTATTATTATTATTATTTATATATATCGAACGAACGCGCATTTCAAAATTAGTCTACACGCCCATTATCAGTCACTTACATTAGTCTTATTCATGTAAGTCAAACACAAAGACATTTATTTGCACAAATATGAGTACATTTAAAAATGTAACCATTCCCAAGGAAATAGCGATTCACCTGTCCAACAATTAGACTTAAACCGTTTTCACCTAAGTCTAGAAGATATTATATAATTACAGACATACCACAGATACCTACGTATAGCGCACAAGCCTACACATCGGCTCACCGGTAGCTGAAATTCAATATCCGTTGATTTGATTAAGGTCATGTTGATCGAAATAGATTCAACCCAATCACACCGTTAAGCACTGTAATCTCAGCTTTCTGCGATGACATTTACGTAGCAGTCTCAAGTTACGTATCTTGTCTTATTAATTTTATAAATTAAACCCACTAAATTCTCAGGGCGACCACCTAATTCCACAAACAATGGACATGGCTTAAGAACGGCAAGATTTCAGGAGGAATATACAAATGGAATATCAGCTTCAAAGGGGAGCTTTATTGAATCATTTTTAAGGAGCAGGAATAGGCACTTTGAATGCAAGCGTACCTACATCCTAGATTGCAACTCACTAATATTCCAGTGAGATAGATGCTAGTCAAAAAGAAGCCTATTGTAATAAAAAACTTAAATACCACTTCCTATTTGGATAAGTACCTACTCCTGAGTCTAGGATATTGACCACATTTTATACGTGCTCCACAAAACTAGCTTCAACTTCAAAAGAGGATGTTTACCTTTAACAGATGTCTGATATATAGACATAAAACAAACAAGTTTTTACCGATTTAGCTCGATAATGACGTAAAGTGTGGTTCAATATATATTATAAAACGTTTTATTTTTTACACATACATAAATTCAATGAAGCGAATATAGATGACGTCAATGTACTCTGTTCCAAGAATAAGTGGTCAACCCACCCATAGCCTATTTATAGTGTAACCTTAGCAAAATAACCAGTGACATGGAATGACGTAAAATTACCCCCTATTTTCGTATCGTATACAATTATAACTGCAAAATGTTAGCAATCTTTGGTATAAGAAAAGCTGTATGTAGATAGAATTTCTAAAGACAGTATTGCTTCTATTACGTTTTTAATCTTAAATTTTCAACAGGTTCAAATAAAGTTGCTTCTAAAAGAAATTTTTATCCAATCATTTTATTGTTCAACTAGTGATGTCTCTAATCCCCTCTCAAAATTAAATGGTTTAAGGTCATCGTCTACCATACGGTTTAAAATATCACTCGCTATGCCGGTGAAGGAAAAGATTGTGAGGATTGTGAGGATGAGTGCACTACAGATACTATAAAATATTAAATTTTCAAGTCAGTTCGGTCAAGTAACCCGAAACGCTCTCCCGAATATATTATGGAGAGCAGGTTTACACAAGCCCTGGGGGGCCTAAATTCCCTCCAGAAAGAGTGTACTCGCCAACCCGCTCGGCAAGCGTGGCGTTTTAACTGCTAATAACCTTCAATGCACAGTACAAACAAAAGAAGGCCCTTAGTCTCCAGCGGCCTTGCTAGGCCCGACCACGGCAGCGGTCGAGGGACCGGCAGGGCGAAGGGTGCTAAGAATCCCTGGAGGAGGAACGGCTGCCTAAAAACGACTTACCTGGCGACCTATAATGTACGGACTCTGTTAACGGATGAAAGACTATGCGAATTGGAACAGGAGGTTCTACAGCGCATGAAATGGCATGTCATCGGCCTCAGCGAAACGAGAAGGAAGGGCGAAGACCTAATAAAGTTAAAGTCAGGGCATCTCCTATACACGAGGGGAAGCGAGAGCAGAACTGTTGGAGGCGTAGGCATAATTATCCATAAATCTATGGTTGACAAATTGATACATGTTAGAGCCATATCGAATAGGGTAATTTACGCTTCCTTTAGAATAAACACCCGATACACGCTCAAGGTTGTCCAAGTGTATGCTCCTACCAGCGCCAGCTCCGATGAAGACGTGGAATGCTTTTATGAGGATGTGGACACAGCAATACGGGAAGATCATTCCTTCTATACGATTGTGATGGGCGATTTTAATGCCAAGATCGGCCAGAAGGAACCGAACGAGCAATTCATCGGAAAATTTGGTATGGGCTCAAGGAACGAACGTGGCCAAATGTTGGCAAGGTTTCTCGAACATCAAGGACTGTACGCGATGAATACTTTCTTCCAGAAAAAGAAACAAAAACAATGGACCTGGCAAAGTCCAGATGGGCGAACACGAAACCACATTGACTATATCCTCGGTAACCGGAAATACTTATTCGAAGATGTTGACGTTCTAAACCAAATCAGCGCGGGAAGCGACCACCGGATAGTGAGAGCCAGTATAAAAAGCCATGTTAAAATAGAAAGGAAGTTGCTCTGCTATCAGAAAGTAGAATCCGTCAACTATAAAAGCATAGAGGCACAAAAGGAACTATTCCAAGAGAAACTCAATGAAGACCTGTTAGTTAAAACATCGAATTGGTCTATAGACGACATTAACAATCACACCTGTGCTACCATCAAAAGACTATCGGAAGATATGGGTAAAGGATCCGGAAAGATGAGGACAAAAGTAATCTCTGATGAAACCACGGCAATAATAGATGAGAGGAGAAAGAAGTTGCAAATCAGCGATAACAGGGCGATCAGAGAACTAAATAAGAGGGTGAGGAAAAGTATAAGGCAAGACATAAGAAGGCACCGAAAACAAGTCATAATGGAAACAATAGAGAACCATCGTGGACCTAAGGTTTTTCAAAAGCGTTTCGAAAAAGGTTCCGCCCAACTTCTTAAACTAACGGATCAAGACGGAAACGTACACACTGACAGAGATACCATGCTGAAAATTACTGAAAAATTCTATGCCTCCCTATATTGTACGAAAATCAACGAACCGGTACAAAACCCTAAAGATCCAAGGGCCAAATTAACTAAGCATCTGACTCAAGATTTACCTGATATCAGCCTCTACGAAATAAAAAATGCACTGAAGCACATGAAGCGTGGAAAAGCACCAGGACAAGATAACATCACTGTCGAACTACTTAAAATCGGGGGAAAGCCAGTACTCAGACGGTTACAAGTGCTCTTCAATAAAATATTGCATGAAGGTACATCACCAAAATCTTGGAAGAACGCTACTGTAACACTCATATTCAAAAAAGGCGACAGAACCAACTTAGCCAACTACCGACCCATAGCGTTACTAGACCACACTTATAAGCTGTTCACGAAAGTGCTGACACTAAGACTGACGCAACGGCTCGATTCAGTACAACCCGTAGAGCAAGCTGGCTTCCGCTCAGGTTTCTCAACCATAGACCATATCTTTACCATACGACAGCTCCTGGAGAAATGCGGCGAGTACAACCGCCCAGTCTGCGTGGCCTTTATAGACTTTGAAAAAGCATTCGACTCCATTGAACATTGGGCTGTCCTGCATTCACTGAAACGCAGTTTAGTGGACGACAGATACTTAGAAATAATAAAGGACATCTACAACGGTGCTACGCTTCAGGTCAAGCTACACGACCTTACTCAACCCGTGAAAGTCCAGAGAGGTGTAAGACAGGGAGATACCATCTCTCCTAAACTATTCACGTCGTCGCTGGAAGACGTATTCCGCCTCTTAAATTGGTCCAAAAAGGGCATTAACATCAATGGAGAAAGGCTGTCACATCTGAGATTCGCAGACGACATTATATTAATAGCAGAATCCCTAGACGACCTGAAAGGGATGCTGGAAGACCTCGATGTGGTATCAACAGCAGTAGGGCTAAAAATGAACATGTCGAAAACGCAAATCATGTGCCAAGAAAAAGCCGACCACATCGAAGTGCATGGTCACAAAATAAAGCGAGTCGACGAATACGTGTACTTGGGCCAAACTATCACGCTGGGTAAAGATGGACAGGCAAAGGAGATAAACCGACGAATACAACTGGGCTGGGCGGCTTTTAGGAAGTTATCCGAACCCCTGGTCGGAGACATACCAGTAAGCTTGAAAAGAAGAATATTCGACCAATGCATCCTACCAACTATGACATACGGAGCTGAAACCTGGACCCTGACCAGACAAACCGCACACCAGCTGCAGGTAGCCCAAAGAGCGATGGAGAGGGCGATGCTTGGTATCTCCATAAGAGACCGTGTGCCAAACGCTGAAATCAGGCGACGCACCCGCGTCACAGACATCACACGTCGGGTCGCGTCCTTGAAATGGAGATGGGCAGGCCACGTATGTCGTAGGGAGGATGGTCGATGGAGTCGCAAGC